>JAQFXU010005577.1:0-11449 GCA_034693705.1 Spatulosminthurus flaviceps | reverse complement strand
TCTGCCATTATATAGAGATTTTTCAAAAAACCCTGCCACTATAGCGTATACCTTAAACATGGGGAATCTCTGGGGAGTATTTGAGTCTGTCACTGTAGAGGGATTGCCATCTTAGGGGGAACCACTATATAGAGAATCTACTGTATTTAGCGTTGGGGCATCCGCAGCCACATTTATATTCTTCCAGCTTACAGATACAACACATCAATAGAAGACACCTCCACAGATTATACAGAAATCATATAATGGTGAGAAAATTAACGTGAAAGCGTACTTCAACCTAAATCACATAGGCAGGTGTTACTAATTTTCAGAGACAATAATAATGACGTTCATTTGAATTACTAACCAGACATTGGTTCGGGATCCCCTGATCAACGGGAAATTATAATACTAGACAATCATTTCTAATGCAGAGCAGACAAGAGCACTCACATGCAAATCAATGCGTATTACATATTCTAATTCTGACCATAATCCATAGTATAGTTTTTCCTGGATACTTCCGAATCAAAAAAATCTATAACATTGATATTGAAAGCATTGCTGTCATATTGCACTGCAATAAAATTTATCAGATCCTCGTGCGATTTTCCCTAAGTCCAAGGATAATTATTCTTCTACTGGGCAAAACAAAATAATTCTCAATTTGTTTCTTATATAAGTGCATGACAAAATGAAGATTCTGAAAATTTTCCTACTTTCCTTAAGTCTTGTTGCACTTGCACAAGGCCGACCCCAGTCAAATGCTGAGGGCCTTGAAATCACAGATTTGTGCAATTGTGGGAGAAAAAATGTATGTAGTGAGAAAACTTCTACGATTTTTCAAATTTTTTTCCCAATTAATTTAACACCCTTATTGTTTTATAGAACAAACAAGCTCGAGTAAATGCTGGGACTGACGCAGCGGAAGGTGAGTTTCCATGGAGAGTTCGATTTTGCAAGGACAATGTCGAATACAACTGTTGCTCCGGAACCATCATCTCTGCTCGATGGATCCTAACCTCCGCAAATTGTGTGGACTTGAGGAAGCAAGTCATGAATATTACGGTGGGAGGTGTAAAGCCCTGGCCAAATACGACGAGGAATGTGTTCGCGTCCGAGAGAATCATCGTGAATAACCGATTTCGGAAGAATGAGAAGGATTCCAAGGATGACATTGCTCTCATTGAACTTTCCCGACCTTTGAACTTCAATGATCCAAATGTAAAGTTCACGCAGATAGTGCATTCAAATTCAAAATTAAAAAAAACGAGAATTAAAAAATGAGAATTTTTCTCATTTGTTTGTAACTATTAGCTCTGACCGAAAATATCGGTAATTTAAATATTTTGGCATACCAGGCAAAAAAAAGTATTTTACCTTCCTCTTTAGATCGCTCCAATCTGCCTACCGTACAAATACAAAAATAACCTGGCTCTCACCGGTGAAGTGGAGCTTTCTGGTTGGGGTTGGGCTGAACAAGAGGATGACTTCCCCACAAGGAAATTGCAAAAGACCAAATTGCGCTTGATGAGTAACCAGGAATGCGAAAAGTTGAACAAACAAACTCATAATTTTAGATTTTGGCCCGACCAACAAATCTGTACCGCACCAGCCGAAAATGGTCCATGCTTGGTAATTTCTATCAATAAAAATAATACTTGTAAGATTATTAAAAAATTATTGTAAAATTATTGTACAATTTATTCCAAAAATTTTCATCCTGGGATTTTTAACAGGGCGACAGAGGCTCCAGCATTGATTATTTCAGTGGGGGGAAATGGTACATTTTTGGTGTAGCAAGTTACGGGGATTCCTGTGCTGATCCCTCAGCCCCCGCAGTATTTGCCAGAGTTCCATTCTACATGAAGGATTCTTGGTTCCCCAGAACAACTGGTATGAATTTACTTTTCGTACACTGTTTTAAAAGTTTTATGCCTATTATTGTCATTAACTTTTGAAATTTTTTTCCCGTGGACTCACAGGCAATCTGAAATTCTGCGAGGCCTAGGAGTTTCTCCAAAAATGGAATTTGCTAATTACACAAAATGGTCGAGTTTTAGTTATTAAACTTATTGTAACTTTATTATTATTTACTAAAATGGAACTTACAAAAAATTTATGTACAATAATAAAACTACACTAAAATACGGACTATGAGTTTTGGGTGGTTCTACAAAAATAATCATTTTTTTATATTTACGTAAGTACTTAAATATTACACATGTATTTCCCCCTTTTTATGTCCACAAATATATATTGAGTTACTTATTGAGAGTCGTGAATTTTCTTGACTTTTGACGACTCACTAAAATTCCTTTCATAAGTCCCATTGCGGTTTTCGCCCTTGCAAAGGCCGTCTGCACTTTCACTCTATTCTGTGTTTTCACCGCATTGAATCTGTCCCTCTCGTACTCGTAGTTCGTCATATTTGGTAGGGAGAAATTCGTTTGGAAATTGTCATAGTCTTCGGAAATGAGAGCCATGAATGAGGTGGCATCCTTCACATCGGGAAGACATTGACCCAGGCACTGGAGACATGTGGGATCTCGTCGAACAGTGCTCCGGAAATTATCCTCCGTAATGAACATCCTCCTCTCTCGGTCAAATTTCCGTATTAACATGTCCACCATTTCACGGACACTCCCTTCTTTATCCATAAATTCATCCTCCATGTCCCCAGGCTCTGGGTCAAGACAATCTTGGATGAGTGCGAGGACATCGTTTTTCCCAATCATTCCGTTCCCTTTCAAGTCGTAAATATGAAAACAAAACTTTGTCTGCTCTTCAAATGACCCACGGAGGAAGGTTGAGAGGTTCATGATCCATTCCGTGGCGGATATCTGCGGATGTATGTACAATAAAATTATAGAGTCCCATTAATAATTTGTATTTGTTAGACCTTACTTACATATCCTTCGCGATCTGCATCAAAAAAGAAATAAATCTGATCCTGCATCGTCGTCCCCAAAATCCCAAATTGTTTCATTAGAATTTCCCGAAATTGCATTCGGTTTAGTCCTTTATCTCTGCCCACATAAGCGTCGTATATTCTTTGAAGGCTGATGACCTAAAAAGGAAAAAATCTCTTACTTTTAAATAATTATTATTCTTCCACCCGGATACGAGAAAAACACACTATTATTGATGAATTCCAAATTCCAACATTCTGCCCATTCTTGCATCGGAATGCGGCTCAATATGAACACACAGGAATCCCGAAGCTACACAAATAAATGATGGGCAATTTTCAGGGCGACGTCAGCCATCTTGTAAATTAAAAAAATTCAAATTTGTTTTAAAAAAATTTTTTTTCAAAATTAAAAAAACCTTTTTTCATAAATTTTTTAAAAACTTTTTTGTTTCAAAAAAAATTATTTTTAGCTTAAATATTTTTATTTTTTGTTGAAACGGCCGTGGCTGACGCCGCCCAACTCGATTAACTCGACAGCCTCAAATTCAAATCATCGCGGATTCATGAATTTTCCCTACCTCGCTTTCATTGAAATGCGTCTTTGCTACCAAAGTTCGTATGAGCCGCGTCCCCGTTAAATCCTGCATTGTTTCTTCCTCCAGCCTACGATTATGAAAGAAAATCCTTTGCGAATGCGCCGCAAATACTCCACTATCGTGCTTGTCAACCTCTGGTACTGGGATTGCAGTGGCAGATCGAGACACAGGTTTTTTGGCCCCTGCACCTGCTCCCTGTGCTCCATTTGAGGTAATGGGTCGTTTCTTTTCCTCCTTTCTGTCCAAAATTTTACCGTACTTCTCACTCATCCTATGTGCCTTTGGAACCTGGGAATATCTTCGTATTGTCCCGGAAGCCCTCGCATTCTCATTTCTGTGCGTTAACCCCAAGCTCTTGATTATATTCCCTTCCAACACGTTCTGGAGAGCCTTCTCGCTCTCAGCTTTTTTCGTCATAGCTGCGTACTTTATAATTGCCGTGATAATCTTCATTTTATTTATTTTCCTTTTAGGTGGCTCTGGCTCCTCCTTGGGTGCTTCTTCAGGGGGCTTCTCCACCTCCGCTGGCTCTGATTTTTTCAATGGTTTCTTCTATATAAAATTCAGTAATAATAATAATTATTATTCACAACACATTTTACTATTTAGATTCTCAATACTATTCTATTGTAGAAACACCCTTAACTGCTTTTTAATCTTATCAAAATCTCATTTACTTTTATTCAATTCTAATCAATTTTCCAGACTCAGATAGTGGAGTGAGGCAGGACTTACGAATCGAATCCCTTGCCCAGCAGGTTTCTTCGGACTCTTCCCATGTCTTTCCCTATTCATGTTCACCGTGGGATAGGCTGTGGTTGGTCGGCGCTCGCGCTGTTCGTCGTCTTTAGACCTTCCCGTTGCTATTCTAGTAGACTTGGTCCTTGAAATTTGGGTAGGAATACGGGAGGTGCTTTTGCTTGTTTCCCTCCCAGACGCACCTGCTTTCTTCCATCTTGATCCTGCTGATGCCGACATTACAACTCTAATAATTTTACTTCAAGTTTCTATAATACACCAAAATAAATAATACTTTGGTATAAATAATTCTTGATTACTAACTAATAACTAGCACTAATATTTAATTATTGAGCATTCTTTATTTCAACATAACACCTAGAATTTTTATGGGTCAATTTTAGAAAGTTTTGAGGGCTGATTGATAATATTATTGGCGCTATTGAATTTAAATTCTAATACGAAATTACGAAACAAAGTTACAATTGTTACAAAGGCAAGTCTAATTTTGAATGTATGTAAACATTGTAAACTACAATACAATAAATTCATACAATGCAACTTACAATATACAATACGAAATCTATACAAGAAGATTGGCGCTAACAGCTAAGCTATGCCTGCCAGCTGCTGCGATAACCAAAGAAGATAATATGTATATTTATAATAAATATAGTAAGCCACATTAGTAAGGCAGTAGTTTATTCCCTCAGATAATTATTTATTTCAATTTCAATTTTTTCTCAAAATAAAATTTTAATGTTGTTAATTTTTAATATTTTTATTACACATGTAAACAATAAAAACATTTTTTATAACATTGCATTATTCGTATATTTTATTTTTTGAATTATTTTTTAAATAAATTTTTTAATTAATATTGTTTTAAAAAGAAGCTGTGTACTACCAAAAAATATCTACACTTTAACAAATTTTTAAATCACTAATCACTATACCAGAAAACTCTAGCACTAATATTTTAAAACAAGTTTCGTTCATAAATTTTAGCATAATAATAATTAATTTCAACGGCTCTTCAGCTTTACTTTAAGCCCATCTTGAGGGGTGATAATAATAGCACCCAATGGGACCATCGCCTCAGGGGGAGACGCCAACTCCACCGTGAAATTTCGAAAAATATGCGCCAAAATGGTCTTCTCCATAATGAGAGCGATTTTTTGTCCTAAAAAATTACAATTTCAAAAATGAAACTTCAAAATTGTTTTTCTAACAATTATTCAACTCTTTTCCCCTTACCCATGCAGCTTCGTGGGCCTGCAGAAAAAGGGAAATAAGCGAAAGGATGTCGTCCAAAGGAATTTTCAGGGAAGAACCTACTCGGCTGAAATTTCTCCGGCTCGGGGAAAAATTCCGCAAGTCTGTGAGTGGCCCATGGAGCCAGTAATACTTCAACTTCCTTGGGGATAGTCACCTCCTTGTCTGTATTGGAATCAAAGCCATTATTTCCATTGCGTATGTACAAAATGCCAATGTTAAAATATTTTAATTCATTACCCAATTGAAAATCTTTTTCAAATGAGCGGAGCATGGCAGGTGCAGGCGGATAAAGTCTCAAAGTTTCTTTAACGCAGCAATCCAAATATTTCAACTGATTTAAATCCGACCCGCTTACAATTCTATCTCTATCCTCACCCAAAACTCGGTCCAGCTCTTCTTGAACTTTTACCTGTGTAGGGACACCAATCAAATAATTAAACCTCCTAATTATTATTCCTAATAATTATTAATTTTCCTCAATTTTTTAGCTCTCATGAGAGTTTCTAAATCTATAAGAAAGACAAATTTGTTTACCTGCTCCTCAGGGTTTGCCGCCAGTAAAAATATAGCAAAGGTCAATGCCGACGAGACTGTGTCATGTCCCTACACAATTATTCATAATTTTTACAAAAAAAAAGTTTTACAAATTTCAAATGAAGCCCTGTCAATAAATTATTGTTACTTGAAATTATTTTTTTTACTTACAGCAAATATGAAAAAGTTGGTTTCATCTCGAATGTATTTATCCGTAATTATTGTGCCCTCGGCTTTGGCTTGCTCCTCAATTAAAAGATCCAAGACTCGAGGCTTTTCTGGAGTTTAAAATATACAAAATATTATGTAAAACCTCTTTATATTTTCATATATAGCTTCAAGGAAATGAAGATGAATCTTCTTTACATACAGCAAAATATCTTGTTAAAACTAGTTTACCATTTTCCTCCCCATCCTTCTCCACACGTTTAGAAAGCTCCATTTTCCTACTTTGGACAATCTGTCAAATAAATATGGCAACGGTAGTATTAATTTACTACCAAGTGATTTATTCGAAAAAACTGAAGACATTTACTAAAAATGCAAAGCCGTATTGTTAAACCTATTAAATTAATTACCTTCTCCATGAAATCTTGTAAATATTCGCGATTCGCCTTCTCCTTTCGGCCTAGAGGGGACATCCTCCAAATCATTTCGGGCCACAACCATGGTGACATACCTCGCCTACTCACGTACTGTGTCTCACTATGAATCAATAATATACATTTAAAGAATAATAAAATTCAATTCCTGCACCATCCGGTTAAGTTTTTTTTGGTCCTACAAAAATAACAAGCTCAATTTACTTGTGTGTTGCAGCTGCATATTCCCTTCCATGTCCTGACAAGCAATCCATTTTCTTCCCCGTGAAGTATTCTGGAAATTAATTTTTAAACAATCAATACTGTCAATCCTCAATATTAATTTTTACTTGACACATTTACACCTGAGCTAATAATAAGTGATTAGCGACAAATAAAAAGTATAACGTTCCGTACAAAATTTACTCACCTATTGAAAAATCCAAGGAGCACAATGAAAAGAGCCCACTAACTTCCATGGCTTGAGCTCCGCCCTCTTCATTTCTTTTCAGAATATTCACCAGAGTCCTGCACTTTTCATTGAGACTCGCTTCAATGTCATCCACACGTTTGTAGTCAAAAGCCGGCAGGGACATTTTCCTCAGTTTCCCATGCTCCTTCCCTACACGTACACACGTACATTTTAGTACACAGGAATAAATTAGGACGTGGTAAACATTTCAAAAAGCATCCCGCTCCTTTGTCTATGGTCACTTTCAGTCTCCTATACCTTTAGCATAAAATATACTTGACCCTAACCAGTCAGTCAGGCTCAAATTGTACAATGAAGATTTGTTCACTTCCCGGGAGCTTAAAATTTTCTGGAATTTAAAAACAGATTTAAAGAGTATTTATTTGGCGAAAAAACTGGTAAGCAAATTTCTTTTAAAAATTCTTAGTTGGAACACGTAATTTCAATGGTCACATTGATATCGAGAAATTATTGCTTTACCCCAACATCATCCGGATGTAAAAGAGCAAGTCCATTGAGAGCTCCACCGCCCATAGCAATGCGGTCTCCGAAATTCTCATGGAGCTTGCTTGCTATCCTCAGCCACTCTAAATAATTCAAAGGGAAAATAACAAAAACTATTCTGCCTTGGGCTTTATCACTGTAACTTTGAAAAGCATGTTTATCCACGGACCTTTCTGATTTAAGGCGTACCAGCTATTTCCAATTAATGGGAACATCATAGGGCCAGGAAATTGTCGTACAAATTTTTCACCTCTGGATTTCTTGAAAATAACCAGGTAAAGGATTACTCCCGTACAAAAGAATATTAAAAACTGTGTCAAATCCATTTCACCCTCTGAACTGTATAACCACTCAAGGGAAATATTTTATGAATCACTTAAACTATCACAGCATCTCACACAGCACTCGGTCAAAATCATGTGAACCATTTTTGACAAGTTCCTTTATATATGCCCGACCACTAAAAAAACGCAAAAGTGTTAATTTATACGTAAATAATTACACCTGCATGATCGCTCCATGAATCCTCCACACACTGACAAGCTTGCGTGGAAACAAGCACGCTCTTCTTAAAACCACCCTCTGGTTAACAAATTCTGCCCGTCAAGTCTTCAAAAGCGGAAAGGGTTGAGGTGAGAAATGTTACAAATTATTATTATTGAAACTTCAATGTTGTTAAATTAAAAAAATTTCTCTCACACTCTTTCCTCTCATCTTAATAGCTCTGACGCATGTCAAAATTAAATATTTAAACTGAAGTTGAGGATAGGATGGACTCACGTGGAAATTATAACTGTTTCCCCCAATTATGTACGATCTTTAGTTCCATCCGAGGAAGAACCACAACACTTTTTTTCCCCACTAACTCAAGTAGTTTTTACTACACGTTTTATGAAACTCACGTGTGCCGAAGAAGGTATTTATGCGTGTAGACTCGAGAGTTGCCCAAAATATAAAAATAATTTTCCACATTTTGATTGTAGATACAGGTGGAAGTTGTTATTAGTTAGGATTTTTACACATATAATTATATTAAACCGTCTCATCCTAATTCTTCTCCAGATGAATTCACAGTCAGTTTGCACTGTAATTATTGCGTTTATAAGGTTGGGCTCAATTAAAACAGGATATGTAAATTTTTTTAATTCCACTCGCAATGAGACAGGCTCAAATCAGAGCTTCATGTAACATATGTGCCCATACATTACATGACAATATTAAAAAACTTATTATCATTTATGCTAAAAACTTGTTTTATTCCATCCCTGTGGATTGTGGATCCCTTGAAAATAAATAAATATACCAGGGGTTCAGTGGAAATCGGCACTTTGGAAGAACACTCATCAGGTGCAAAATATTTATCCAAATAATTCTCCATGCTCATACTCAGCTGGTTGAAGACATTTACAGCTCCTCTGACTCATTACATCATTTGATTTTCCTAATTATTCCTTTGGTTATTAGCAAATCTTTGCTTAATACGATTTTACGTGTAATTTTGTTACACATCCGAAACTTTCTTATTTTTTTTTGATTACTTGTTTTTTAGCAGTTAAAAGGAGGAGATACATTTACATACACATCAATACATTTACAATAATTTAAAAAAATACTGCTCAAAAATGTTGACAACTTTTGATGCAAACAATATCCATTCAATTTTATAAATTATAAAATGTTGGCAATAGGCTCATCATCAATAATTATTATATATTGTTCTCAAACTTACTTACTATTTGAGGGCAATGAATGAATGCTAAAATGTAAGGAAAATGCATCCATGGGAAACATTTTTGACAGTGAGTGGTAGTAGAATTTGCTATGATATAAATTCGTTAAGACATGGAATTTCCATTTGAAAAATTCCGGAATCATAATCAACTTCTTTCGTGGAAGATTGGAATTCTCATCTTTCTCCTTGCAATTTGTAACATTTGTAATTTTGTAGGAGTCATCTATTTTTATTCCACGGCTCTTACTGAGGATGATATACTCGTAAGATTTTAAAAAAGTATTAATTTTTCTTATACTTACAAGCTTTTCCACTGCATTCAATAAAATTATTTCTGGGATTATTAGTGAATATTTTGAGTCATCTCATTCAAAAGGTCCCCGACATTGGGCGGAATGCCAAAACATTGGCCCGTAAATGTCGTTCACAAAATAATTCATCACTATTGGCATTCCTTGAATAATTGTTTTGACTTTTTTTGTTTGTTTGTTTTCAAGGATACAACTTGGACTGTGAGGAGCAGCACATTACAAAAAGAGAGCCCCAGGAAAATCCCAAAGCGCATACTTTTTTTGCATGGGCTACACCGTTTCGACACCATTCAAAATTTGGAGCTGGACAAAACCGGATTGGAAATTCTCGGGGGTTATTGCAATTACAGCTGCGAATTTACAAACAACATTTCCTTTTCCCACCAATTTGATGCCATTGTTCTGGATGGAAGAATTTCCGAGAAGAACAGGTACAAACGCATTTGATGACTTACCAATTATTTAACCAAATATTTACAACAGTATTAAATATTTTTTAATTCCCTTCCTCAACTCTCAACCCTAATATAATTTTTATTAGCTCAATGACTCCAATCCTTAAAACGTTATTTGGCCGGAGCAATCCCAATCTAATGACAGTTTTCTTCCTAATGGAGCCACCCCAAGACGCCAACCACTCTCTCGAGGCATTCCGCAATTTTTTCAGTTTAACAATGACCTACAGAACAGACTCGGATATTTACGTGCCATTTGGTCGCTTGGTTCCCATCAGAAAAGAAAAGGCCAAAATTTCATTCCAAAACCACTTATTGGCAAAGTAACAATTTCCTTTCCAAAACGTTTTTCAATACATCAAATATTCCCTCTTCATTTCTTATCATTATCGAAACAGACGGTCAAAAAAAGTCGCGTGGATATCATCCCAGTGTGAAACCCCAGGAAGGAGGGAGAAACTGGTAAAAGACCTGGCCAAATCCATTCCCGTCCATATTTACGGAAAATGTGGTTCTCTTTCTTGCAAGAACCCACACAACTTGGAGTCCTGCTTTGAAGAATTGGGGAAAACCTACAAATTTTATCTATCTTTCGAAAGCTCATTCTGCGCGGACTACGTCACAGAAAATTTCTTTCTAGCACTCAAATATGGGATGGTCCCTGTTGTCTACGGCGGAGGAAATTACTCCAGATTAGCCCCAGACGGAGCTTTTATATACGCCATGTCTTTTCCTTCAATGGAGCGCCTAGCAAAGTATCTCTTGAAATTGGATACCCACGATGACTTGTATTTGAAATATTTTGAGTGGAGGAGGAACTTTAGGGTGGAGAACATTAGTGCGATGACGCGGGCTTTATGTAGTTTATGCGAGAAATTGTCTATAGATGGCAGTAGTTTCGGCGGGACTTTTAGTGCTGTGAAGGATTTAAATTATTGGTGGAATCATCATCAGGATTTCAACGCTTGTCAGAAACCTTTGTCCACGGGTATATTCTAGGGAAAATTTGTTTCAGAATTGTTGGAAGTTCCTAGACTATATAGGAACTTCCAACAATTCTGAAACAAATTTTCCACAAGTAGAATAATATTCTTCATTCAGAAACAAAAAATATTGAGAAAATAAAATAACCTGAGAACCTTATTCAAATGTCCATCGACTACATTGCGATATGTATTAGTGAATCAATATAGCGATTTCCTCAGTCACAGAGTAATTTTAACATTAAATTTATAATTTCCTCACACCAGTGTTGGCAGAGGCAAAAACCCAAAAACCCTGGGTTTTTGGGTTTTTGTGGGTTTTTGTGTGGTTTTTGGGTATCAAATATTTTGGGTTTTTGGGTAATTGGG
>JAQFXU010005576.1:0-11451 GCA_034693705.1 Spatulosminthurus flaviceps | reverse complement strand
TATAATGGATATTCTTCCCTCTTGTATGTACTTTAAATGCTTCAGTGTACTTTTTCCTCCTTTGCCATAATGCATATAAATTTATCTATAAATATAGGTACATACCTTACGAACTAGTCTTTAACTAAAGACAATGCAGTTTGTAGTTTGACGCAAGCAAAAAATATCACACTGCAACAAAATCAAGTGTGGAAACCATAAACTCATTCGTGGTAGAATATAAGCTATACATAACATGGTGGTGGTATTAGTAGGAGCATATGCATATGCATAGAAGCAAAGGTTTATGCTCTCACAAAGCTCGCTCTCTCTGGAGGAGAAGGAGAGAGAAAAGTAGAATCTTTTACGTAATGTGCCGCATAAAAGTACTGCATTAACTAATAGTTAGCCCAGTGCGGAAGCTACCTTAACAAATCCTATACATTTACTATGATTATCATGCATTATATTTTTGGAAAAGTTTTTAGCACCATACATATAAAAAAAACCCTGGGTAATCTCTTTAGCCTTGTATTGTATTCACAGAATGTTTTACTATGGTACTGTATACTGTGTATACCATAGTGAAATCCCAATTGTATACGTCGTACAAATTTCAATGAGTAGAAGCTAAAAAAATCTATGTTGTGTATGCAATAAAAATAAGGGTGTTTGAAAGTGAGAGTTAAAGTCGTAAAAAGTTTTAGAAAATATTTTTGACACAGGTATAGTAATTTCCTAATCAGGCGTTTAAAGATAATATGAGTATAGCTACATATGGACGTAATTAAGGTAATAGCCTATATGTATGTATGTAGATATACGGACGTATGTATGAGGTTAAGGGCTATTAGATCTCTCTTAGATAAGTCAGAGAAGGTGTGTATAGAACTTTTGGCCAACGATAAGGATGTAGTCCATTGATAAGAAAGAGAGACCTAACTACTACATAAAATACATAGAGATATGCAATTTTGGAAGGGGGAATATATACGTAAGCAAGATTGGAGCCATAGGGGAGCGTAATGATTGTTGTCGGTGTCGTGCAACACTAATTAATAACAAGTAGTGAAAATATTTTGTAGTCATAATTTCTCATAGCATGAAATGCCATTTGAACATTAGCTATTTTAGCTGGCTCCTTTCTTTCCTCTCTCTCTCTCTGTTTCCTCCTATGAGTCTAACTCCCTCGGAGTTTTACTAGTTAGCCCTTAAAATGCCTACCTGCTCTTTATGGCCCACGAGTAATCATGTCCAATGTTACTCATACGGTTTTTTTTACTTATGTACATTCAAGTGGAAAAATATTTGCAAATGATTTTTCTCTATAGTTTTTCTATAGCTTCATGTGAGACAACCTCGTTTATATTTTCAATACTTAAATATAAGTGGTAAGTTAAGTATAAGCTCGTGGAGGTGAACGCTGCTGCTGTTGTGTCAACTAGATATATAGAGAATAATGCAGTAGAAAAATAAAGTTTCCCTAAATATTATAGTCCCATGACCGCTCCATTTGGTCTACTTGTAATCTCTTTTTGGTAGTATGTACTCAACTCTATATAGGAATCTCGGTTAGTTTGAGACTCCCGTTGTATTTCTGTACTTGCATGCTGCTCTGTGAGACTGTATGAGTGAATACTGTTTGCCGCATTGGAAACGACGAATGGTAATTAATAAGTCATATTCATGTTTATAATGTCCAACACAGTGGAATATATGTTTAAGGACATGGGACGAACGCGTAGGTGTGCCGGGCTGGTTAAAATCCTTGGTCATTATGTATGCGTAATAGAGAGTTGAAGATTTCGTGAGTGACGTTGACGCTCTAACTAGACTTTTAAAAGGTAATTCTGTAACCCCGAATGGTTTTTTCTACAACCTCATACTCTACTACATTACCTCATCCATTTTTATTCTATATTGGAATAACATTCCTATTCTCTATAGAAATATACCTAAAGGTAAAAAGTACAACCAAATAATGTATTTCTTCGGCTCAACCAATTTATTAGATAAAAGTCTCCTGAGCTTGAAACTCTCTTCTATGAAAAACTTTTGTGAACTGCCAGATCTACGAAGTATGTACTCCTATACATCCTTATAAAACACTTGCTATACTCAGAAGATATATAAAGGTTCAACGTAGTAGCATACCAACTAACTATAATGTATGTATACAAAATGAATCTCTCCGCATAGAAGGCAGATTGAATGGACGTCATAAGATTTTATAACTCGATAAAATTCTACGTGCTATGTTAATTTGATGTTGATGAGTGAGAGTTTCACTTTATGATCATTGTTCCTGTGTAAGTAAAATCTAATGCTTTATTTTCTTCAATTATTCCTTCAACTCTGTTCCTTATAATCTCTTTAAATTTCTTCAAGATGGAGGCGTCTGAGGCAGGGAGCGAAGCGGGGGTCTGGAGAAGTCATTCGAGGTGTATATGTAATAATAATAATATAGTAATGGATGTTACAGCATTTAATCTTTATGATTATCATTGGCGTGAGCTAAGTAAGTGAGCGAAAGCAAAGCTCTTTCAAAATATACATGCTACACAATGGATTGCTATCCATGAACTCGAGGCTTCTTACGCTTGTATACATGCGTATGCGTAAGTACAATATAATGTATGCTACTCCTTCCTCGCTTCTACCCTACACACTGCTTATTTGGCTTTCCCATGTATTTATTATTTATGACAAACATAATCAAGCTGAATACCATATGGAGGAAATGAGAGACAGCATAAATGAGTATGCCAAAGTTAATTTTAAATTCCATTGTAGTATTTCAAGTTAGCTTATCATGAAATATTACGCGGTTGTCGTGATTCTTTTTAATATAAATGTATCGTATTTTCCTTTATTGATACGACCATTAATATATGTATCTATATCTACATAGGATTATATTTTAACATGTGAATTTATCCTGGCAATATTATAATAGGAAAGGAGGTTTTGAGGAGAGGAGATAGGCAAAATATAGATGACGTTTAAAATAGCTATGCGTAACCTAAACGCTATAATATTTTACTATACTTTGTATATGTATATAGGGAATACATTGAAAGGTTACACACTACGAGAGTATAAAATGGTTGAGGGAAGTTTTGTCAATGATTTGCCATTTACAAGAGAGGATCGAGTCGTTCACGTCATAAATTCACTTGTGAAAATTCTACTCAATGCAAATTATATGTACCAGAGAGAGCGCAGAACAATAGGTAGTGAAAAATCAGCTCAGTTTAATATTTGTACACTTGAGCATATAGTATTAAAGGATTTTATTCCATATTATTTAATACTAATCTATATAGCTACTAACTTTGATTTCCATTCCACAAAACCGCATTGATTCATTCAAGGTAATATCCAAACATTACTTTTAATCATAAACTTCGGCTTCATTTTTCTAGACCTTCACAATTATGATTGACGAAACATTATTATATATGACTCTAAAAATACTCTTACCAAGCAAAGTCTAGCAGCGTTCAAGTACAACCTAATGATATTTTTCCATGGCAATATAGCTCATGGCTCATACTATCATCCATTTCAATAACCATTACATAATAAGAAAGCTGGAAATAAAACTATTAATTACAAATCCTTAATAGGCTCCTTTTAACTGTCACTACCATATCATCCTATACAAGATTTTTGTTGTATAGAAATATCTACTTTATTACTTTCCAAGTAATTTTTTTCTATCAAAAGGACTGACGTCAGAGGAAGGAAGGTTAACCTTCCTGAGAAAATTATGATAAAAGTTTAACATCCGGAAATTGTGGTATACGTATCCAATATTCAAACCCCATCGTCTGATTCTGAGATGTTGGAAGTTTCATTTTGAAAAAACACACGTGAACATTCAACTCATACTTTTTCGCCGTAACAGTTACACATGGAAAATATATGTGTACATTATACAAAAGGATGACTAATATAGAGAAAAATGTTTTTGAATAAGATAATGATTTGTAATTTATCCTTTTCAAGTTATCCTAGAATTCATAGGAATTAATTTACATGGTAGACTGACTCTCGTGCAGGTTAAAGGATATGGTATTTTACTCAACCTAATTTAATTTGTTGCAATCTTATCATTACCATGGCCGTCAGATTAATTTTTATTAGATACATAGTCCATGATAATAATCACATAACCTAATCATTTGCAATCTCTTTATTACACATGAGGTTTGGTAAATACCTGGAAAGAATCATGGTTAGTCTGGCTTCTGCTATGCTGCAGAGTGTATAATACAGTCACAATACAATCAACTGATAGGAATAAAATAGGTACGTGCACTTAAATGATAACGAAACGTGTCGAAAAAATCCCAAGGTTATAGTTTAAAAAGCTTTAACTCATATTGTATACATAATTGATAATATTCAAGGAATTAAGAGTCTGATAACTCCATGTATTTTAGCCGTATTGCAGAGGAAGTTTGGATGAAAACATTGTGAGCCTTTACACATTATGTCTACAAACTATATAAAACTGGAATAGTTTCATTATGTAAAGCTAGGTACATATTTGATGCTTTATCGCTTACGAGGATTAACAAACCATGGTAATGGTAGGAGGGTAGATGTAAAAAGCGGGAACTGCAGATTTTTTTAGGATCATCTTAAGTATATACGTACATGGGTAATGGCTAATAATGGGGGAAATGTGGAAAGTAAAAGTCTCCACAGGCGGAAAAAAATTTCAAAAGAGGATTAAATACACAAAGTAATTTATGACACTCTTTTGTAGAAATTTCATGTTGATGTGCAGTACAATATATTTTTGAAGATAGGGGAAATAGAGTAGCTACTTTAAGTAAGATCTTCTCTCTAGCTCATCCATAAATAAAGGCAGCACTTAGTAGAAGAGGGACGATTAAAAGGCTCAAGAGTTATAAAATGCTCATCGAAGTGAAACACATAGAAAGTAGTTTCTCAGCTCAATTTAGTCCCAAGAATTTATCAATAAGAAAAAAAGGGGAATAATATGTATTTTTCGAAGACACCAACTATTTTCAAGTGGACTCTCAGTCCTCAACTCTTATAAAATGAAGACAAAGATTCTTAATGTAATTTTCCCTTCAGATTTACACGAAGAAGATCTCAAGCTTTTTACTTGTAATAGTAATTCTGTGTACGTTCTTATACATTTGTAAGTAAGTATAACTCGGTGAAACAAAAGTTTAGGGATGTAGAGTCGCTTGTGTGTATACTAAATATATCTATATATATATGTATGTACGTATACATACATGAAGCTTCAATAAGACTGTAACCATAATCTGTAAAGGGAAAGGATATGGAAGAAGTTAAAGCTGGTGGAGAGTTTAAAAGCGTGAAATATTCATAGTCAGTGCTAAACAAATAGAGATATTTGCATAAACTTCCCATCCACTGGAAGTTGGGAGAGTCAAGTAAAACACAAGACTTTTAAGTTTCAGAGGAGAGCTGGAGTGGAGAGAGAGAGAGAGAGAGGTACAAAGGCTTGAGTAAATAGTGTGAAAACACAAAAGTTGAACAAGTATAGTAAAGTTCTATATATAAGTGTTCCTGGGGCTTGCGATTAATACTTGTCCTGCCTTATTTAGGCATTAATTCTAATCCATTTGAGCAAGTTGAGACTTTTGCGAGAAGACACGAAGTTTCCATATATAAAAAAATTACGCTAGGGAGAGAAACCAACTCTTTCATATGAATTTTTACCCCCACAAGTAAAGTTAGTGTTAACCCTTTGCTTGTATGCAGTTTGTTAGAATGCTGAATATAATTCTGTAGATGTTCTTCCTCTAGCTCTTCCCATCCTCCCCATTCTGGCATATCTCTCAAAAAACTTATTGTATTCTTGTTGGAAAAAGTCTAGGAAAAAAAATCCATAGAAATCTATCTAGGCAGCTTTAGAACTGTGAAAAACTTGTGTATGTTATACGTAGGTGTGTGTTACACTTATATTATTGTAAAGGAGAATCCAGTTATATTTATATATAAGGTGGAATTGGAATAACATTGTAAGGTTTCTAAAAGAATCGTTGTGAAACAGAGAAGCGAAAATTCCTTCAACTCTCAATGCTTCCATAGTGGCTCAACTTAAGATTCTTTTTCCCTCTCTTTCTCTCTCTCCTACTCTTTTCTTACTCCTTTTCCTACATTGAGCATAATGTCAAAGTATTGGAATCTTTTGGCGTCTATTTACTTTACATATCTATACAAATGAAGTCAAGAGGCTAAACCGCTAGTGCAGGGTCTCACGTAATGTTCCTTGTTTCTTGAGACGAGGAAAATAAAGAAGCTCTTTTTTCTGTATTTGCCTATATGGTATGTGTATAGTATTGGATATGGTTACCAGCGGGAATTCCCGCATTTGACGGGGCTTTTGTAAAAAGGAACATTTTTCTTGTGAAAATCTACTCGTCTTTGGTAGATTGCTTGTCTATGTATGATTACCCCATTATTATAATGCGTAATGGCCTTTCTGGCTCTGTATGTACTTAAAAAACATGTATTTACACATACATATATATATGCTCACATGCCTTTCTCCATTACTATAACAGGCTGTTGAGGCTCTTCGTGCTTTATCTCCTGT
Organism: Spatulosminthurus flaviceps; assembly: GCA_034693705.1. Classification (NCBI taxonomy): domain Eukaryota; kingdom Metazoa; phylum Arthropoda; class Collembola; order Symphypleona; family Sminthuridae; genus Spatulosminthurus; species Spatulosminthurus flaviceps. The sequence goes on along the minus strand of JAQFXU010005576.1, from coordinate 4,862 downwards.
GTTTGTATATGGGACTGACTGGTGCACATATATTCACGTATGTCAGTTATCCTTATGTACACATGAGATGGTATCATTTCGTATGTGCATGAAATTCCCTATCCATATATATGTAAGAATGAACGCTCATGCCCTACATTTCTTTCCACAAAATAGCACATTAATTTAATGGGAAATTTGGTTTCATTGGATTGAACACAAGTTCACCCGCGAGTTGTATAGACGAAGTTGATGAAGGCTTTATTCCTTGCTGAATGCCCACATTGTACAGAATATGCTAGTATATGTACAAGAAGTGGAGTTCCTTACATGGTAAGTCGGACTGTTGGGTAAAAAAACTACTCAAATCAAGGCAGAGTAGTAGGAATAGTAAATAGTATTTTTGTTCCTCCATACTATGTTGCTTACTATAAGTATAGCTTGCTTGTGAGTTTTGGTGTGGGACTCTCCTTTACATATTTCTCTCAAAATGGTCATGATAGGGCAATCGCCATCGAGAGACAAACATACTGTCTTGAAATTGCTCTAGATTGAAAGCTAGTGCATGGTAATACCTTATACAATATACTGCTATAGGTTATATAGAATGAGTGCATAGTAAATAATAGGAGAGTAGTGGTGTTCCCGTGTACATATGATCTCATTCGCTTTTCGTGGCTCTCGAGCTTTTATCACAAGTGAAAATCCAGTGGATGATGTTGGTCAGAAATGAGCTTAAAGAACTCTTGAGTTTTCCACATAATGCGTAGGGAGATAGTCGAGTGCGGGCACATTATCGTTGGTTCTTCCATGTTTAACAATAATTCAATACGCTCTGATCAAATCAAGGCAAAAGCAATAACCATCGACCATCCTGTGCCTCTGTGAATACCCTCTCTGATCCTCATGTCATGGGTTTAAGCGAGATAATAATACATTATAAAAAACTGTTCCCGGGTAACATTATCTCTACATATAATGTTATGGTCATAGCATCAACGAATATCACATATGCCCACTCTCTCGGAGATCCTTCCAATACCAAGGGGTTTCATCGTTACTCTCCCACTGAGATCTAGGAAAATAGCGGACATAAGTCACATGCATTGTAACTACCTAAAGGGAATTAGCCGGATAGAAATTAGCCTGGTAGTTCTCAATGGAAGGAGTAAAAACTCCACTCCTTCATTAACGTTTCCATGATCACTCACTCCAAGAGCGGAGATGAGCTTGAAGTGAACTTTTTACAAACTCATCTTTCCATCTTTATTACTATAAGTAGATTTAATTTGTACTTAACGCTCATACACTGTGAAGACTTCCTACAAGAATAATTTGATTTATCGTCTCATCAGAATTTAATTCAGATCCGCCAATCAGATGGGGTCATTTCCTGTAGCCCGACTACTATATTATTGTAGTAACTATACGTTCAAGTGTTACATTTATATGTGCCCCTTATGTATACGGAGCTAGAATTCTTTGGAAGAGCTGGAAGGGAGTCGTTGTAGACAAAGTGGGCTTGAACAGAACAGGGAGAAAAACTGAACAGCATTTCTCCCATGTGTATTTTAAACGTTTACAGTATACATGTGTATAGAGCTTGTATGCAAAAGAATCTCTTGGAGAAAAGCAATTCTGGAGAAAAGGGATCTTTCTCTATGTATATGTACATATATTTTTATTTTGCGGAAGTATGCCCTAATGTAATAAAAAAATTCAGCTCGAACATAGTTCAAATGAAAAATGGTAGTTGAGCACTTCGAACATATAGTACTCTCTGATTTATTTGATTCCATCGACTTGGCTACATAAACGATTAATAACATACAATGTAATTTATTTCCTATGGTGTCCATGAGTGTAATCAGCTGTCATTGTCCAAGTCTAAGTGTTACCCAAGCCTGGAGCTGATCCGGCACGCAAGTATAGATACGTCTAGAGGATATGTATAAAAATATATCTTTGTAAATACTGACAGTATATGTCAGTATAAAAATTGTATTTGTAGAGAACCGAGCCAATGTGGAAAGATAGAATCCAATTAGAAATTCCTTGAAAAATGATTATCTATATCCAGGCTGGATGTCATGACCAAGAGACCAATTACATGGGCTCTGAAGCAATGAAGCAAACGAGGAACGCATCTATTGTTTTCCATCTCTACAGAAAACAATATCGCTCAGTTAGTGTATTCTTCAGTGGTTTTCCCGTGGACACAAATTCCATAAACCTTCACTCTTGATCCATAGCTCTACTATCATATACTATCATTAGATATGGGAATTAGAACCTTAAAACCATGAAATACTCGACACATTGCGATACCATTCCTATCCTTAGATTTCATCAGATGATGGGTAGGCATTAAAAATTAACTGTGAACAAGAAAAATTCCAACGGCATTATTCTCATCTAATAATACTTATCTAATCAATTTAATTTCAAAAACTACTCAAGCGAAAGAGTAAGTTCCCATGGATAACGAGAAGCAAAGCGAAAGGAGCGTAGTATGTATGTATATACAGAACCCACATTTAAGGCTGCATCATATCTTCCTCAAAAGTTCCACTCAAGTTTCTCAGCCTTTTATGTACATAATTCTCGTGTACAATCATATAGATCTGTAGTATCCATTAGTCGGTAATTTAGCAAATATTTTCCGGACACATATTTCATATATATCTATATAGCACACCCTTAACCCCTTATCACGCTTCATTCTCTCCACTGTCTCCACTCATTATTAAATACAATAGTAGCGTCAACACGAATCTCTCACTCTTATAACATACTGCCCTATATATTCTCCAGTATACAGAAAAGACTACAAGTCTTGCACACAGCCTACACGAACCTACTTGAATGAATGAGCTTCATGTAATTCATACAATTATAATGAAAGGTAATTCAGCCAGATCGACAATGACACCCTCATTGCATGCATACTTTATATCTATTATGAGCATGTACTTATTAGTCTCTCTCGAATATTATACACCCATTCATATCTCCATCTTATAATTCCTCTACATTGCACTTTCACATGCACCACAAACACATGTTTATAAACTTACTCGAATTGACAATTCAACATTATATACGGAAACCCCAATAAGAAAATTACTCCCTACTCCCATAATGAAGGGCCATATATTAGAAATCTTAATGATTAAAACCCTCCCTAGCTCAAGCTCAACCTAAACTATACTTACGCTTACAAACACACCCACCTAAAACAAATTATCTGACCTCTCCTTAATTAAATCCCATCCACTATATAACTATGTACGCTCCAACAACACCATATTCGGCTAAAAAACCAACTTTCCCATTTCTCACATTTTCACCGACTCTTACACCCACACATTTCTCTCTCTCTCTCTCTCTCTCTCCATGTCTCTAGAAACCTGATTCTGAATTACTATTTGGACAATCATTCTCCAAATTTCAAACCCCCATTTACCGACTCTTGACATCTCATCCAAAAACTATCCCGAAATCCCCTGACACATGTCACACTAAAAATACATATTTCCGTTAAAAATACAACGGTTAGAAAAATCAAACTGTCTCCACTAAAAATAACATCTTCCTTAATACATATGTCTCCCCCCACAAAAAAAATCTTCTTCAAAAATAATCTTCCTCATGCCTACTAATTTCCACATTCTTAATATATCCCATATACTATATCACATCTCAATATACTAAATGCAAATCTAGCACTAAAAATTCAATCTCATCCCCAACACCTGCAAAGTATTACGAAGGACCTTTTCTCTCCATGTAGAATAATATATATTAATGCTCTACTTCTACTATCCTCATGCATAACATTTTCTCTCACTTAAAAAATCATGCATACTTTCCCAAGCCTTAGAAAATTCATACGACCTATATAAAAAATGCCTCATCCCAAAACCTCCAAAATTTCTTCCTCTATGTATGGGAAAAAGTTTCCCAAAATAATTCCCATCACTACAATATAATTCCATTTTTTCTTCCACCAAAAATTCTCAACCAAAGCAAAACGAATTTTAATTAAAAACACCTTAATTTTTTCCATAATGAGCGTTTAAGTAAAACCAACTATATACTAACTTGCCCATTGAATTTAACTCATTAGAAGGCCAATAATAGTTATTAATGATACATTAGTACTAAGCACTATGTTTTTCGCCATTAAATGTTAAAGCATGATGCGATTAAGTACATGCATATACATGTTAGTCATTAAAAAATCCAGGTAAAAATCTCTAGATTCCCATGCTATATTCTATTACCCCATGACACAGGAGATTTGCATTGGTGTGGTAGGTAAGGATCTGAGTGAAGTTGTGATGCTTCTCAACGCCGGAACTCATCTCCACGGATTGACGCATTGCAGGTGGACAGTGGACCAATCCAAGCTCAGCTTCTAACCCAGACTCTTGCAAAGTCTACAGTTGACATGAAAAGTCTGAGAGAAACCTGCTGACTTGGGCTTTGGCTTGGCTACCAACATGCTTGAGTAGGAGAGAAGGCGTACTAGCGCCAATTTGAACTATCCAATCCCAAGACAAGTCTGAAGTTGCTTTAGGCTCCCGAGCCAATCCAGAGGCCGGAGAGAAAATTCACAAAGTTGCAGTGTCTTGTGAAGAAATACCGTGCAAAAACTCGCGAGACTGAATATGTTATAACTAAGTTATCCTCATACATGGAAACCCCTGAAGCACAAAGCAAAACTAGTTCCTTAGCAACGGCTTAGTAACCCGGGTAGTAGGATCATTACCAACTGCCTTTGATTTCATATCCAGTGGTTCCAGAACCGAATCCCTACCTTTACACAATTCCATAAGCTTTTAAAGGAGTAGGTTGGAGTCGGAGAGCCGTAAGTTGAG
>JAQFXU010005575.1:0-11452 GCA_034693705.1 Spatulosminthurus flaviceps | reverse complement strand
AGTACACGGCCGGCAGAATTTTTCTCATCCTCAATAAGCTATTCCCATCCGCATTTGCGGATGGCTTAATTTCTAGTGCATAATATAGTAAGCAGAAGAACCTTATAATGCTATTTAGTTAAATTACTAATTTTAAAGAAAGTAACATTGAAATAATAATAATTATTGATCCGCATCCATCATCTCCACAGTAATCATCAGCATCCATCTCAACATCATTCCGCAGTAACAAAGGGAGTAAGCGTAGGGAGCGAGTATAAGGGAGTGAGCATATGAGCGTGAACATATGAGAAGCTTAGAATCAAACTGGAATAAGTCCAAAATTTTGGAAAGCTTTTTTTTCAAAAAATGTTAGTGTTATGGGAGGACTTTCCACCATATGAACCGTAGGGTTGATATGTGCCTCTATCTTGCTGTAATAGGTCCGGTAAGATCCGTTTCAATGTTAAACTTTGACCAGTCCACTTTTGTTTCAGAATCAACATGGAATAAGTCTATTTGTGTTTTAATGCTAAACTTGACATTTTAGTTCCAAAATGGAACAAGTCCACAATTTTTAAAACTTTGTATTCTTATAGCACGGTATGGGGTGCTGTAGGATTTCCGAAAATTTGCCTACCATTGTACATAACATGGAAGTATTTTTTACAATCATCACATTTGGAGTACCTACGTCATGAAAGACATGACAGTTTTTTGCGGTTCCTGTAAAATTTACGAAAGTGGACTTATTCCAGTTTGATTCTAAAGTCCTCATATGAGAGTTAGTCCATGTGCACACTCCCGCGACACGGCCCTTACCGTAACCGTACCACCAACTAGTCGAAATTCTCAATACGTGAACTAATTTTTGTATGTACAGCTTACATACTTGTTTGCATTGAATATGGATGTTCAGAGTTCAGAGTGGTATTCTGATTTAACCAAACCATATAAGTCTATAATTGTGCGATTTGTTTTGAAAAACTGTGCATCTCCATCAACAAAGGAGAATTTGTTAATCGATATAATGTGTTATGCCCCACCCTAAATATTACTTGTGCTAGATATTAAAAGGATGAAAACACAACAATCCTGTACTATGGAACTAATAATACTTTTATTAATTCAGAACTAAATCCAGGTTTTATATCGTTAGATATGCTACGCAACGGATCGCCACTATATACAATTTCTACACTGATCACTCTCCCCCAAGACCTTTACTATAGCTCCAATTACATGAATAATACTTCAATTAAATCTTATATAAAGTTAGCTCTCAAAGGGTACTACACTATTACAACAGCAGACCATACACTACACATACTCTCAAAGCAAACTACTACTGTACTTTAAGGCGCTACGGTTATACATACAGACTGTTAAGGCTTATACAAAAACATATAGCGACTATAACTACATATAAAGCAATACAATGACAGGGTATAGGAATAAGGTAATTAGGTATCCTATACAATGTGATAGCCTGTGAAGTGTTACCCCGGCAGAATGCCCTTCCCTAGGGGGTGGCCCTGCTCAGTCTTCCGTCGGAAGCTAGAGCCTCTCCAGAGCCGTAAACCCTACCTTACAGCCCGGGAATGATGGTGCTATAAGCTAATATATGCCTCGGAAGTGAGCTAGGACTTGCAGCAACACTACCTTTGAAAATATGACATATACGATAGAAAAGAGGTAGATATTAATTACATACAAAATAAGAGAAGTTTATATTCACAAGGAAAAGTCATATGTTCCAAAACCACGCAATAGCAAATGGATAGGGAACACTATGAAAGAATGAAATACTAGGCAATCTATATCAGCAACCAACCTTTGAGACTTCAATAAGAGGTCACTCAGGTCAGGCCAGATTGTATCGAAGGAGAACGATACTGAAGGCATACCTTTTCCTGCCCTCCTATCACTGTTTAGGTTAGATCTGCTAACGGCTATATATTTGTCACATAGTTTAACCCCTTAGATTAACAGCAGGATCACATATAAAGTATCTATAAGTAGCATGTACATATTTGCAACAGGTCTGTGAAGTGACATTTCAATTATCTCTAATCATTACAAAGTTATAATATAATTTAGTAACAGTTGTATATAAACGCATGTTAGAGTAAAGGAAGCAGGTAGGATTTAAAGGTAAACACTAGATTTGCATAATAAGATAATCTAAGACCTTGATTTCACTAGTGGACTTAGCCATGGTTAAGTTAACTATGGCTAGTTTAACCTTCCAAAAGCTAGGGATTTCACTGCGGAAATGGTTAAGTTAACCATTTTTACTCCGATTTCACACGACAATAATGGTTAAACTAACCAAATGGTTAACTTAACCATGGTTAAGTCCACTAGTGAAATCAAGGTCTAAGACTTATAAATCAGAAGAAACCAATACACTACTTTTTACATTTTAAAATATAATAACAATTAAATATATAAATGTATTAAGTTACGATCTGGGTCGTAACAAATTATGGGCAAATGTATTAAATTATGTACTAGAAAATTTCAAACTTGACTATATACTTTGCCGATTGACTACTGAGAACCCAGTACATTAAATTGATTACTTTATACCCCTTCAAGATTCCGGTACATACTAAATCAAAGATTCAATAGCTACAAAAAACTAGAAATAATAGTTTTTAGTTTTAGAAACAATCTGTTCTGTAAACGCAAACATTATATTAATTCTACTGTACACTTCATCACCAAACAACTCAACAAATTAAGTAAAAGGGAAATAGATTTTCTTTATTGTTAGTGTAACCTTGATTTTATGATATCTCGTTCTCCTTTAGAGCAACAGTCCAATTGTTAGTATTTATCGTGTTCAATTGTCTGCAATCTCCAATGCTTTCATCTTTCATTCTGTGTATACACATATCCGTCGGGTTGTGTATGCAATGATGACAATATAAATTATTACTATGTACTAGAAAAAGGCCATCCGCGATTCGGTTGGGAATCTCTTCTTGATGAGGATGAGATGAACTCTTGCGTCCACTCATTATTCATTTAGGCACTGCCCGTTTTGATAAAATAATTTGGTTGGTGAGAAAGTTACCTACCATGCACATTAATTGTGAAGAATACATTTAGGCATTGCCGGTTTTGACAAAATGTTTCGATTGGTAACAAAATGTGACCAAATGTACATTAGATGTAAAGAATACATTTAGGCATTGGCCGTTTGGGTATTGCGGATGGGAATGTTATTTTGAGCTCACCCAGTTCTTGATAAATACTGATTACGGATTTATAAGAGGCTTGGCAGAAAAGTCACTGTCAGTAGGTTGAAAACTGATTCCACGCATTAATACATTCTGCCTCTCTACTTCAACTTTGGAAGCTGTTTAAAAATGAAGAGGAGATGCGGAGCCCGTTGCGCGTCAAGATCGCGCTGCTCTTCTCCCGTGCTCCTTTAATGAATGGTTATTACTGTTGTGGTTTCACTCTGACAATACATAACCACACAGTACACTTTACAAACTTCATATGCATTTTTCATAAAAAAAAGCCCCGACCTCGGATATTGTGTTGTTGTCAACGATATTGAGATTATTGCCCACTGCTTTCCGGTAACAACAAAAGTAAAATGCAGGGCCGTATTGCGAAATAAGTTTCAATGTTAACGTCAATCTTTTTTCAATCAAAAAAATTTATATCAATATTATTCCTTTTTTTAAACAAACTTCACTACTTTCAACAAATAATAATGTCCAATAAAATCATTTTGTCAAAACCGCTACGCCGCTGCTTTATAATCTTTGCAACTTTCAGTAAGAAATAACCAATTGAATCAGGACGTTGCGTTCTACGTTTGCACAACACGTAATGTGCATATATGGCGTTTGCCATCATCAAATCATCATCCCCACGAAGCTTTTAGTAAATAAGATAAGATATTTTTAGCGGTAAAGGAATAAAATAAGGAGGAAAAATTAGGGTTGACTAGTTGTTGGCGCGAGCACAGTCAAAGGCTGAATGTTCTTTATTCGGAGAAGCTGAATAAAAGTAAAGTAACTAGCCAATAGGCTAGTTACAATAATATTTAAAATATAAAATAGTTGAGTGTTGGTTACAAACACCGCCATCCCTAACTCCAAGAATGATTCCCCTGACAGTATATATATAGAGCACAAAAACTGCATGCCTATAAATACCCTCGCATTGACATGATTCTTTATTGTCTGCGAAAGGTAACCGTAGTAGTAGGACTGATGCAGTATGCTAATATATTCCTATCACGTACATTACTGGGTACATAGTAATTAAGCATTGTACCTGCATCTTATTAACTAAAAGCTTCAAGGTGAGGATGATGATGATTGTCATGGTTAGTCGTAATACATACGTTACATGTTGTACAAGCGCAAAAAGCAACGCAACGTTTTGATTCTATTGTATTTGTTTTTACTGAAAGTTGCAAAGGATGGCAAAAAATTATAATATTATTATTACTTTTTTGCTTGAAAACAAACTGTACTGAGAACGTCCTCATCCGCGGATGGCGACTATTTCGATCCCGCATCGCGAATGTGTGAAGGTAGTGAACGTTCTTAGCCATTAAATGCATTCATTTTGATTTAAGGTGGACTTTCTTTGCAGACTTTAGGAAACCACCCACATCCTAAATACTACTTCAAAATTACCTAAAAATTCGATTTTGATTTTCTGAAACACGGAAACCAGATTTGCCACAGGAATGACGGAATCGCATATCAAATTGGAGTTCATTCGAAGGAAGTGGATTTTTATGGATGGATTTTTTAATGGATTATAAGGGGGTAAAGAAATAGAAATGCTTATGCAAAAAGCTACCGCAAAATCTTGAAATTAAGAATTCCAGACATTTTCCAGAGACAGAGAAAGAAATTTATTATTTCACTGATACCATATTGGTATTTGCCTTACGACACAGTACAATAATTCAATGTTTGTTTAGCGTTGGGGCTGTTCACATAATTCATAACGCAAAATCCAGCCAATTTATACCCACCACCGACCCCGTGTAACGCAATTATGCATATATACCAATGTTGTAGGTATTGAGCGTAACGCTATGTGACCCCTACCACCGACCCCCACCAGGGTTATGAATTATGTGAACAGCAATATACGTTTGGTGGATTTTACAGAAAATTGAGTTTCATTATATAAGTGGTTATATGCTATTTTAGAAGATTCTCGAATGGTTGCTATTATGATGTCATTTAACATTTTCTTCGGCAATTTTAATCGATATCATAAAAAGTCTTAATCACTTTTTGAAAACAATTATGTCTCCGGAAGTTTATAAAATTATTACAATAATTAATTTGTGACAGTAATGTATGCTTTCGGGTATTTATATAGTTTGAGTGGATTTTGCGTAGTGCACTTGTAAGCTTGAAAATTTATTGTGTTTACAACATGAGGACCGAATGTGCTTACAAATCAGACGATGAAAAACTATTCAATATATTCAATCAGTAATATGTTGGATAACTACCGTCGAATCCAAATTGAGAATGTACATACATAGTTCCTTGGGGATTAATGAAAACTACACTAGTAATACACCGTATTCTAAATTCCCATTCCGCAATTTATGTGCTGATCAGATAGACTGGCAACCATGAAGGTACGACTGGTAGAAATGAGGGTCGCAAAGTGGGATAATACAGGAGAATCCTCGATTTCACCAACCACAAGACTACCTTCATCCACAAGCAGACAAGGTGAGAAATGCAAAATTTACACACATGTTTTCGCATAAAATGAAAGGATGAACTAAGCCCTGGAAAATGAGACGATTTGGCCAGAAATGTAAATTTTCGATTTCCATAATACTGGTAATACTTTCCCAGCACTTTCACGGTACCCCCATTCCCTTTTTATTAATTTTGAATTTCTAAACTAGCTCCTCCAACCGGCCATATATTGCTCGCAAACTACTCATATACCATAACAAAATGGTCCAGAGCTGGTAGTTCGTGGTAGTAGTAGCCCGAGAAACCTATTGGATAATTCTGTTCTATAGCTCTTTTTACAATTGTGTCAGCATAAAGATTTGATGGTACATAGATAGTAGAGCAGTTTTCTAAGAGAGTCTTCTGTACAAAAACCTAGGCGAACGAATGTAGCATTTCGCTAAGTTAGAAAACTTTATGCTATAATTGTAAGCATACATTTAATGCATGAACTTACATAATGAATTCATGGAGATCTGCGTATACATAGATAGAACACCAATAAAAGTTATTTCCAAGATTAGAATTGTTGCTAGAATTTGTTTCCTAGCAATCGATTCAATGGGTATGGGGATCAAGTGAATAACCGTTTGCTGGTCAGTCTGAATTACTATGAAATATTCGCGATTCCAACAATTTTTCAAGCAATTCTTTACCTTGAATTTTTACTTTAACTTTACTCAAAATGTCACCCCCCCCACGCCTTCCCATCATATAAATTAACTACTTTGCCCCCATCAAACGTTTTGTTACGTAAGACGCTTTCCAAAACTAAACGGTTTGTAACATAATGAAGGTATTACTCCATTTTATTGTAAGCCACGTGTATCATCAACAGCTTCTAATAGTACAAAAATAAATGCTGTTGGAAATTGGGGTTACCGAAATATTGATTGCATGCGACAAAAGTAGTAAAATTGTAAATTCTTCAGTCATTTATACAAAATTTTCTGAATTGAAAATTTCCAACTGCAATACAAAAATCACTATTGTTAATATCAAAGTTTTGTAAAAGTGTTGTGTCTGCGTGCAAACATTATGGTAGCAAATAAATATTTACGTTCTCTCCCTCAATTATTGATTTTGATCAGGATAAGGATTTTTTACATAAAAATGTATGCAATACTTTCATTTGATTTACGTGTTATGTTTTATAGAAAATATTTATGTGAACACTTTACTGACTTGCCGCGACTGTATAGAACATGAAACGGAAGCATGAAAGAATGCATAAAAATAAAAAATACTGTCTGATTTTGAGCCTCCGTGTTAATTTGCAGGAAAATAACTACAACATTGTTTTCACTTACGAAGTAACTGTCACAGTAGCCTATGGATTTGGATTTCATCCCCTATCTTCTGAATTTTTTGAGGTCGCACAGGGCAACAAAACTACATTTTAGCACATTTCTGGTGTGTGACTTAATTAATACATGAAAAAGCCTGACATATTTATTTAATTGAATAATCATTCAGAAATTATCCTTTATCCGGCTCACTGTGCAGAAGATGATCGCAATAGGCTGCTTCACCTCTAAAAATTTAACTAACACTTCAGTCTAAAGTTTAACAGCCGCATAGAGTAGGGGTTGCGGCTATGCAAGATAGAGAGGAAAGACAGTTCACTTCAAAATTTACGTACTCAGGCAAATTATATTCTTAAACAAGTGGCCTAAGGGCAATAATGTATGTACGCTCATTCATTCATCCATCCATCCGAATGTACATAGTCACAAAAAAGTATTAAATAATATGAAGTACCTCGGGAGTTGGTGCATGTAAATGGGAAAATATTGGTTTTGATCATTTCCTTCAGGAGGAGGGAAATATTAGTCTTGTCCAAAGTGAAAAAAAGGTACATGGTGCCACTCTCTTCCACTATTCAGGAACAGCAGCCAGCTATAGTAGGGTCGACAGAAAAAGAAGTTGGGCTACGGGAATTAGTTGCATATCTCCTGAGGAGAAAATGGGACAAGGGAATGTATTGTCGGAGGTTTGTATAAATTGCAGGTAATATGTTGGTAAAAGCATGTAATGGATACCAGAGGAAGCGGAATAAAAATTGATTTCTGTATTCAACCTGGCGTCTCGACGTCCTCGTAAACTGTATCCTACAGGTCCCTAGGGCTACACATTCAATAACCTTACCTCAAACCATAATAAAGGGCTACTTGTATCCACATTCACACTTTTACGCTTTCTTTTCTTCTTTTTACATTGGAAACCCTCACCCTCCTTCCATCCTCTCCTGTCTATCCGGCCCATGTAACGTCTCCATTTCACATCCTCGGTTTCCCTCGTTGGTGAAATAGCGAACATAAATAAAACGTTACTTTCAAAAACATGTACATACACAACATTTCTCTCTCTAAAACATGCATACACTGTTTCACTCACCCAAGCTTTTTTTGATATTACTGACTTTCCAATCCCCAATAATCATTTCGCATTCTGTGGCACTGCTACCAGGAACCCTCAAACCACACATATACTATTAACCCACCCCAATAAGCAACCTACTTAACATTCTGGGTAACTATCTTCGCGAGAAAACTAGAACTTGCATCACTATTCTACTATTCCACTAACTGAATTTAATTTACTAAAGTCTACAGGTCACACCTGCTATATAATTTGCTACTTGAACTACCCCGCAACCCCGAATTGTACCCCTGCTTCCATTACAAGCAAAATGTACTTTTATCCAGTTGGTTGTTCGACAGGCTGATAACATACACCTATTGCAGTTATATAAATTATTTACGATTTTATTAGACCCACATTTCCCAATAAGCTTCCTTCCTCCTTATATCCATCATAACGGTCCTCACAACTAACTGCAGCATTCCTCGTTGTCACTACGTACCGCCTTCTTTAGATCTAGAAGTTCTTATGTAGCAGAAACAATGTAAAAACAAATTACTTTTTTATTTTACCACCTTTCCAGCATTTCCCAAGCCTCAAATGCTGCAGAAGAAGTGGAAAGCAAATCCTTAACGTCTCCACAACTATCAAACGAGTCCCACCACCTTTATTCCAAATAGTAAGCTTATACTTATGTTTCCTGAGCTAAGTAATCTTAAAAAACCGTTCACCCACAACTGTTGTTACTGCTATGGCTTGTGGTGGTTGCGTACACAAAGAAAATCATTTGGAGTTTTGTGCTCCACCAGAAACTGCCCAGAGGCCGACCACAAAAATGCATGTATAAATGAACACATTCTCGAAAAATATCTATGAGGTAGCCATAGAATAGCAAGTAGGGGAGAAGCAAAAACAGGAAACAACGTTAAACAATAACAACACTCCTCGGGATCGTAAAAATAAATCATTGCACGAAATAAATCATTAGCACCAACAAAGACGGCAGTTCTCTCCTAGTAATTGCGGAACGCATCTCCCAACCTCGAAGGACCCGACATTTGTAAACCTCTATAACTAACTACCCATATAGTTTCACATGATGGGAAAATGAGTAATTACCTTTGTAAGCAAGCTCAAACGAGGTATAAGAAATTGTAAACACATGCATTGCATTGCACTGGGGTGCATCTGCTTTGATCCGAGAGAAAAATAAAAGGAGGACAAGTAAATAATATACACTACCGCTCAAACTCTAATAATATTTTCAAAACGGTGTCAAATGTAAATAGTTGTAGATCTCGAGTTTATTACTAGCTCGGAGAAAGACAACGAGGGGAAATAATGCAATACTTCATTTACACTACTTGACACCGTTTTAAACAATATTCTGTATTCCTCGATTAGTTCTCCACAGTTCACAATAAAAGCGAGATTTTTACAAGATTTGATCCAGTACATACATTCATAAGCATATTAAGCTTTTTCCTAAATAATGCCGAGCATGGAAGATGGCAACTCCATACCTAGAGGCTAAATGCAACAAATTATGGAAGGTAAACTGGAGTTACTCTACTTGTATTAACGATCCCAAATGGCTAATGAGGAAATCAGAGTACCACACACCTGTGTCATTTTCACGCCGAGCCCTGTTGATGTGTTTTTCCGGGAACGCAACCGTAAAGGGAGAAACGCAATTTCTAGCTCGTCCGAGCTCGAGGTGACGTGAAGCAAGTTACTCGGTTATATTGGTTTAACATCGCATTTTCTGTTGGCCTCGCCAGAGTTCAAGTGCAGTAGCATTAGGAGAAAAGTAAGTCGTTGAAGGAGAAAGAGCAAGAGCAGTAGTCAGAGCCTTCGTCGTCGTCAACTAAAACTAACAGCCCCCATTTCCACTTTACTCCCCGTCAGACACAATTGTGTAGGTAAATTACTTTCTCCCTGACGTTCCGGATTTCCTTTCTTTACTTATTCTATCCTTCACTGTCTACCATTAAGCTACCAATGGCCACTTATACCGTCGGGCTTCTCAAACAACTGAAAATAAGGATAACAATTTAAATCTTTCTTCTCACCTCTACTCTCTTTCAGCACTGATTTCCACGCTGAACCAAATTCTCCGTCACTTTCCCGAAAAAAGAAGTAACATCAGGACACCCTGCTAAAACGAAGCCTCGTAACCCTCCATTTAGCCATACTTATACTGACTGCCCAACCTACTTTCTTCTAACAAACCAATGAAAACAAACTGATTCTTAAGGAGCAAAAAAGTACAAAAGAAAACATGAACTGCTCGTCAAGCAGAAGAACGTCAATGGCCGCTTACGGATATGGATAGAAACTTTTAGATAAAGAATCTTTACCCTTCCATTTCCAAGCCGGCTATAAAACACATGGGAATGGAGTTTCACGCTTGAAATCGACATTTTATGTCACTTCCCTACTTAGTGTCTTTTTTTATGTTTTCTGCGATTTCCCATACGACGGGACATATGTATGCTATTAGTCAGATCCTTGATTTTATTCAAAATCTTTAAAATAATATGCCATTTTGAATCTATGCCCCATTCACTTAATCTTATGCTGCACCAATAACTGCTTCCCTTTGTCGTAACACTGGTTTTCTTAAGTCAACCAAAAAGGATACAAGGAAGATTACACTCAAGTGAAAGCAGTCCAAGTTCATGAGAGAAAGAAAACTTTATTTCACTGATGCCATACTGGCATTTGCCTCGCGACACAGTATAAAATTTCATGATTGATTTTATGTAATTTTAGGATATAAAATATTACATTTTAAGATTTTTTAATTAATTACGTTTTAATTCATTCACAATAAATTATTAATATAACTGATATGTTTACAAGTAAAATGTGATAAAACATTGGGGTTAAATGACTTCTAAAGGAGCAGATGCTCATGTATGAAGCACAAAAATGTTCTCTCCCTTTTCATTTACAGATTTAATGGAAACTAAATTAGGACAATTATTATTTATAATTCTGATTAATGTTACTACTTTGGATTCGTAGCAAGTAGCTGTGAAGTGACAAATTTACTACAAATGGATTTCTGGATAACGTAACTCACTCTGAATGTGTAAAATATCACGAGATTCCCAAAATATATTAGCTGGTATAAACAACGTGAGCGGAAATGAAAAAATGCAGCTAAAACCATAAAATTGTGCAAAATTATGATTGAGTGTAGTTGGCAGTCGAAAACGTTTTTATTATATTTACGGATGACAACGCAGTTATTCTCAAAGTAGTTGTAATAAGCCATGAAGTGCATACCGTCGGCGAAAGTCCAAAAGGAGCTATAATTTTGTTTTTCCCATAACGTTACAAAAATTATAGCT
>JAQFXU010005574.1:0-11456 GCA_034693705.1 Spatulosminthurus flaviceps | reverse complement strand
ATGGCTAAAATTGAGCCAATGAAAACAAAACATTTATCAAACTTCCAAAATTTTACACTTCTCGCCAGGATTTTTTCCCGACAACTACCCGCAAAAAAATTGCATCCCAGAAATTTAAAACAAATTTTCACCATACTGAGTTTAAACGAATGTTTAAATAAGTCTGAATCAAATGAGTGCAAAAATGCATATACTATTAAAACAGCTCCAATTTTGTTACCATACCTTTTCCCTTCAAGGAAAAAGGTTCGGTAAACATACCCTAAATAAAGGTAGGGAGAAAGAGGAGGATGTTGGAAGAGGAGACTAAAACCCTGATTCAATTTGCATAAATATTTCTAATTGCCGTTCCCAATGCATATTTAACATTATGATGATGTGTCTCCGTCCCAGGGCTTTCATAATGGAAAATAATCATAAGAGCTTCCCCACTAAATTAAAACCTTCTCCGTCTTTTCCTTCTCTTCACTCTCTCAACTATATACTCTCCACGCATTTTACTTACCCCAACGGGTTGAATCCCTTTTAAAAAACTCTCAACAAAAATCCACCTCTAATTTTTTCCCTCTCTACATAAAACTTCCCTAACAAAAAAAATACTTACCACCCCAGAAACTCCAACAAATTTTCCATCATTCTTCCTTATGATTACATTAGAAAATATCTACACACAAAATTACTATCATTTCCTGGGAATAAAAAAAAGATCTTATCATTTGCTCAGGGAAAACACGCAAGTAATGTAAATCTCTCATTAATTATCATTCTAATGTTCCGTTGAGCTCCAAATTACTCCAATATTCTCAGAATTATTACTTTTATTTTAATCTCCAACAAATCTATTTCATCTCCCCCAATCAATGTCTCCTCATATTTCCAAACATATTTGCACCCAATTATCTCCTCATTTGCACATCCTTCAAAGTCCTACATAGGAAAATGTATAGAATAAAAAAAGTTTTTTTCTCAAAATTATTATCACCACAACTTTTTAAAGGTAACAATTTTCTGCACGAAACTCCCTATAAACTTCCCATGTTCTTTTTCCCCTTCTTATTCCTCAGCTTTTACATGTGTCGTAACATTACGGTGGTGCTAAAATATCCAACTTTTATGTAAAATACCCACAATTATAATGCCTAATATGCATACAAATACGTCAATCAAATATTTATCTATTTTTCTCACCAGCAGACATTTTATCATCCCCCCTTCCCCCCCCCAAAAAAGTACATACAAATTTACATTTAAAATACACACCACATTTAAATAACTTGTACGTTTCTATTCCTTCCTTTAAATTATATACGTTTTTTATCATGCTAAAAAATCCTCATTTGTATCATCAAGACCAAGGAAAAAACCTTTATTTTTAACACACTTACTATATACTATGTTCACCATAGTAATTAAAGAGAATCATCCATTATTACCACAAATGCAAGGAAGCCCAATGAGGAAAGAGAACCGGCAGGGAGGAAAGCACAGGTTATTTCCAACTGTCCAGTAATTATAAACATATGAAGAGGATTGAAGGTAAATGTATGTTATGGTGTATAGCTTTATGTATACAATAATAATAATTAACAAGAAAAAGCCTACGTGTAAATCTTGGGAATAGAATTTATGCAAAAAGGACGACATCGGAGTTGATTAGATTTTTTTAAATGAGATTTTTATATAATGAGCCTTTATATAAAAATGACTGACAGCTTTTCTCCCCAACTGTCAAGGAAAATACTGGCTGACCCTGTCTTTTTCTCTCCCTCAACAGTCTCAACACTTTATCCTCCCTTACAACGTTACAACTCCACACAACCACACTTACTCAATTTATGTATATGTACTCCCCGTGAAAAAATTTCCCTTCATATTTCCCACAAACGTCCAAAGTAAAAATAATAAAATTTACTCCCTCATTTCATTTACCTTAAAATCTTATACATTTATCCCAATCAATATCTCTCCCATTGAGCTTCCCTAACAACATATTTTTACTTATTTACATACACGCTCAAATACTACGTGTATCGGTACACTTCCCACACTCCAACAGTAAAATAAATGCGAAAATGTACTTACGACATAAGACTGCATGCATGTATGTTAAAAACACACACGTGGAATAGCAGAAAAGTGTTTTTTTCTTGAACCAAATGAATTTTCTATTTCAAATTATAACACTCTGGACATTAATCTTAAATTGACATACGGAGAGAAGAATAAGCTTGGGTAGGAATTACGTGTGAGGGATTGGGAAAAAGCATTGGGAAAAATCATAGTAGCAAAGAGCATATGACATTTGGCCTATAATTAATTATATTGAATGGTACATTATTTATGGTGAGCAATTATCATTAAATGCTCATAAATTTCCACTTGCGCATTCTTTTAACTTGATGGTGTAATTTCCTTTAGGACCATCCACATTGCATTGGAGAATTGGGCGCTATCCTCTATGTGTTTCCTTATGGAAAGAAAAAAAATATTGAAAAACCAAGGAAGAGTCTTCTGGGACAAGGAAATATTAAAGATGGGAAAATTCAGATTTACTTTTGTGAGTGGGGGGAAAAGTTTTTCTTATGTTAAACATCATACAAAATTTTATCTTTGCATTTTTCCTATATGCAGAAGCTCTAGTCATATATGCGTATGTTACACATGTGTATACATATGCATAGGTAAGTAACATGCACGTACATACATAAATGTAATGTACGTATGTACACGCGTGTACTTAAATGGAGCAAAGTTCCAAGTGCAAGGGAAAAGTGTGAGTGTGTGTGTGTGGGTTGAAGGAATTTTTTTCATGGATGGTCAATTCCTTGAAAACCTATACAATCGTACGCGCTCCACAGACATTTGAACAGGTACTAATAATATTAGGGCTCACCTCCTTGTAAGAAAAAAAAAAGGTACTGAACTTGACTACTCCAATATAATAACTAATATAAATGTAAAGGCTCAAGTCGGAACTTGGCTTTTGGTAAATTCATTATAGAGAAAAATCCAACCCTTCCTTTAAGATAGCACAAAGCATAAAAGCACTATAGAGCAAGGGGCAAGATGACTAAACCTGTTAGGCATAGTAATTTCCCTTGTTTTTTTCATGTGATAAAATGATAATTACAATTATTAAAATTGATGCAAAATATATTACCTTCTCTGCATATTTACATTGCCCACTCTCCTATTTGATTATTGGTTCCTCTGTATAAGCCATACATACACAAGTGCTATAATAGTAGATAGAACCAATAGTATAATAAATGCATTTGTTTTTCCCTACTATGTATAGTTGTACCTTGCCAGGTAATTCCAATTCAAGAGTGGATTCTCTTTGCTTTGTACAAGATTAATGAGATTTTTTCCCTTGTAATAATAATCTCTTAGGAGAAATACCTACACCGCCTTATTCTTCCCTTTTTTCTATATACGAACGCTACCCCTGTCAATAGCTTCACCTTTGCAAATGTTAAATGGGTGGGATTTTCCTACTCTAGTTTAATATATGTAGAGATACAGGTTGAAAAAAAAATGTTATTTTACATTCAATTTTTATTGACATAAATCAATGTCCCCATTGGACAAATTAGTTAATTACATTTACTATACCAAATAATTTACATAATATCATCCATAACAGAAACATATATACGCTAAACACTACAAAATCCTTAGAGAATTCAATAACAATTTTTTCTATATCGTGACAATTTTTCCAATGCTAAAAAATATATAGGGAACTCTTCATAGGAAAAAATGACCTCAACAAATTGCTTGGATGTCCGTCGTCATAGCAAACGCTTAAAAACAACTTGAGACCTTTGAAACAAAAATAGGACTGCTAAAAAACGTATAATAATAACGTCAATTATGACTCATATATTTTCCATAAATATGCACAGAAATATTTTTTAGGGGTGCACTTTTTAAAAAAGCACATATATTTCCATATGTTAATATACCGTGCAAATATATACGGATGAAAAGCCTATGAATAATGTTGGGATGATTAGGGTAGAAAAAAAGAAGAAAAACTCAGAGGGAAAAGGAAACTCTCACATGCACGGATTAGTTTATAATAATAAGGACAACCGGCTAGAACCGCCCTGAACGACGCCGCTGAATGGTGCCCGCCACCGATTCTCCGCCGCAATCGCTCACTCTAAATTAGTGTTGTAAAAGTCTGAGTGACTATACACGTATTAACGCATATTGCAGATTTTCCAAGTATTTTCAACAACAACATCCTGTAAATATCCCCGTACATTTAAATATCACAGGTACGAAAATACATACAAAACCCCTGATTTCCCTTACACTCACCTTTCATTAACACTATAATAGGCCTAAATGACTCTTGAAATCCCTAGAAAAATTCATTATATAAGTAATCATAGGATTTGAGACATAATTTGATGCTCCCTATAACATTCCATAGGAGTGAGATTTTGAGAGGTACATAAGTGACAATTAAATTCCCCCACCCCTAAAATTCCTAAAATAGCGGATTTAATATTTCGAGCTACTTTAAAGGCTGAGCTTGTTTCTCTGTAATAATTGTTAAGTATCAATAAAATCTCGGGATCATTTTATTATGGACAGGGTTTTTGGTCTTCTCTCATAATATTAATGACCTGACCAGCCGTGACTTTATACTCTGGAAATTTTTTACTCCTGCGCCTTTCCCTCCTGAAATTCTTACGCATTAATTAATATTCATAGTTTTTCAATTTTTCGGGTAATTAAATTTTTCTCTCATCTTTTCTCATCTTATCAACCATATAATTAACTAGAGATTAGTTCGGATTTATGCCATGCCTACCAGCATACAATATATAGAGAGGGAAAAGCGCAGCCCTAATAAAATTATGGATCCAGATCCAGCAGGTGAAATAGAAAAAGATAATTAAGTACATGTAGACAATTATGTACAAGCAGAGGTGGAAAGAAATCCAAGAGGATTTTTTTATTGTTTCAGGCATACGGGCAAGATCATAAATTTCTTGGGTAATATGATAATCATATTTGAGTAATTATATACAAGGGATTTGATACGTGTGTGT
This sequence comes from Spatulosminthurus flaviceps, assembly GCA_034693705.1. Classification (NCBI taxonomy): domain Eukaryota; kingdom Metazoa; phylum Arthropoda; class Collembola; order Symphypleona; family Sminthuridae; genus Spatulosminthurus; species Spatulosminthurus flaviceps. The sequence goes on along the minus strand of JAQFXU010005574.1, from coordinate 6,387 downwards.
GCTATTGCTATGTAAATTTTCTGTATACACATCCATGTAAAACGTAATGTGTATAAAATGCATGTACATTTTGTGTATAAAATGCATGTACGTTTTGTGTATAAAATGCATGTACATTTTTTGTGTATAAAACGCATGTACATTTTTTCTGTATAAAATCCATGTAAATACTGCTACCGATAATTTAGAAAAATAAGTCTGTCAGAAGGTGGATGAGTCTTATTATACGTGCCTATATTTTCTATGCTAAAGGCCTATAGGGTTTGATGATCTTGGGTTTTGACAAAATATGAGGAAAAAAATATGGGCTGAATATTTTGCAGGTAATTTTTTCAAGTGCTTTAAGGCTGAGTAAATAATATTATAGGGAGAAAAAAAGTGTATTATTAAGTACTAGGGGCTCGGTAAATATGGGGAAAATGTATGGGAAAAATGTATACAGATGGAATCCCTATTAAAGTCATAGGGAAATTATAGGAAGGAAGAAAATTAATTTGAGAGAATAAATTTATTATGAACCCTTATATTTTCTTACACATAGATATTTCCATACATACGTATATAAGAGTATTAGATAAAGGAGGGGACTATGAATTTGAACAATAAAATTGGAGGAGTTAAAATGTTTATAGGTGTAGTTATGTTATGAGAGCAAGCAAGACTATATGAGATAACTCTCGGTTAAGTTGGAACTAAAGTAGGAACTAAAGCTTGGGACTTGAAGCTTTGATACAGGAGGAGATGAGAGGGAGCGGACCAATGAGACTCGTCAATAAAATAGATTATGTCAACATGGCCAACTATTTATAGCCGATTTCCCCGTTCCAATTTAATAATGATTTATTTTATGAGGCTAAATTATAGGCTATCCAATGAATTATGCTTGAACACACGAGACGAGACGAGAATGAATGACGCGCTTCTCTCTCTCTCACTCCACAGCTCACTGTCTTTCTCTCCCTCCTTCACTATGAACATAATATCAACTAATAACAACACACTCTCATTTCTCCTTCCTTTCTGTGTGGAAAACAAGAGAGCTAAACTACACCACCGCCCATACTTGAGAGCACATTAAAAAAATAAATCTACTCTCTATCGTAGCCATTCTTCTCTTCTCTGTCAATAGTTAGGGTAGATGGGAAAAGTCATAAAAATATTTGGAAATTATGCAAAAATTTTTCCGCCCCATTTCTCATAAAAAATTTTTTTTCTCTTTAATTTTCTCTTGTCTAATTAATTGTTTGTTCTAAATTCATCCCTTGAGGAAGAGACGTGTGGGTTCATCAAATTTTTCAAAGAGTTGTTTGGAATAATCCAGATAATAAATTATAACCCAAGAGTTGTAAAATACTTGAACAAACTCATACGAATTTGAAGGAGAAACATATTTCTGGGCGCTTAAATGTCATGATTATATGCATACTTTAAGGGCAAGACTTTGGTTAAAATTTTGGAGTAATTATTTTGGGTACTTTTCCATGAAATTTATAAAAATTTTAGAGTGACTAAAATTTGCGAGAAAATTTTGTCCCCAAAACATGCTAAATTTTGGGGGATAATGTTTTCCATGAATTTTTGCTCCAAAATGTATAAAACTGTCAAAATTGATGAACTTTTCAAGGTAAGGTTTTTGTGAAATGGGCACTTTTTGGGGAAACTATGTTAAAGGGAAAATTTCCAGCAAAACTTACACCACTTTGGGGAGGAAATTTCCCCTAAAGTATACACAATTTGGGAAGAAAATTTCCCACCAAGTATATATCATTTTTGAGGAGAAATTTCAAGTAAAATACACACATTTTGTGGAGAAAATCTGCTACAGCACACACAACGTTTTTGGGGGGGAATTTTTCTATAAAGTGTACAACATTATTTTTTGAAAATTTCCCCTAAAATATAAGTAATTAGCGGAGAACATATTTTTACAAAATAACAACATTTCTGAGTGAAAATTTCCCTAAAATTTTGACGTAAAAACCACCAATTTTCGAGAAAATGTCCAAGTTTTAAGGAAAAAATTGACATTCATAAAATCCCATAAAATTTCACGCCTATAAATTTTCACCCAAATATCGAATTTCCCCCAAATTCAAATGCACGTCATGGATTTTCTCACCCCTCATATTGTACATGAAATGACAAAATAATTTTTTCCTCTCTCCCACAAGAAAGAAAATTAAAGGCGACGTACGCAATTAAAGTTAATTTCCTCAAGTTACAAATATACTTGACATTTCAATAGAGAGAAAATAAATAGACTCTGAGTGATAATAAGAAGGGAGGGAGAGAGAGGGGGGAGAGAGAAAAAAAAAGTTAATAATGTAAATAATTTTTAATGATACTTTCTCAATGGATGATTACATTACATAGCTGACATAAAGTTAACAGCTCAAAACGAAATTAATTTACAAAAGAGCAATATAGTCTCTTGACTCAGTAATCAGCCATTATTGCATATCCATTCACATTTCATTCCACTTTTACACCCTAATATATTGCCTAACCCTCAAGTCCCTCCACACACACACACACACTCAAAAACATACCACATGCATATCCTCCTAGCAGAACAATTCCAAAATTTGTCCTCCACAAACTACGTCAATATATAAATTATACCCAACTTCTTCGCCTTACTTAGTTAGCACAAATGGAGAGTTGACACATTTTAACCAGATTACCACTAAAAGTTTTAATACATAAGAAGAAGGACATGAGGGATAAAATATCTACGTACGTAAGTGAAACGCCCATAAATAATCATAACTATTTGTCCTCAAGTCCTTCCCTATTATTTCATCATATATTCTTGAGGTATGGATTTAACACAAGCTTTTAACGTAACTCTCCCTATAGCTCCGAACACTATATAATTTATTAAATAAAATCTACATATAAAACATCCATTGATCTGATTAAACTTGAAAAACCCCACAATTTACAATCATCATATATGAGCAATGTTTGTTAATCTAATCAAATATCATCATAATAATCATAACAAGCTTCCTCACAAATAATAGCTAAAGTCTACTCGCCGTAGGTTTGGACCAATGTTGTTACACTTTTAGCACTCCACTACTACTACTGGAATCGAGAGAGAGTCTCTCTCTCTCTCCTTGAGAAAATTAACGTCGTCATAATTTATCAATTGGATTAAATTTATGGGCTCTTCATTTACTACCCTATAAGTTACAAAGCATAATACAGAGTAATAACTTTGAATGTATAGTATTCACATTAATCTTATTATACAGAATAAGAGCCAATAGCATTGCTCCATCTACCCTCCTCTACAATTTTAATGAACTCATTTTTACCAATATATCCCTCTTCCCCCTGCGTACTCTCAAAATATCTATACACCTACAAAATGTTACCCACAAAATGTGCACTTAAAATATGCACCTAAGTTTTACCCACAAAACGTACATTTGAAATATACACGTCATTTTGACGTGTAAAAGTACACGTAAAATATCCACGTAAATTCAGCATTTAAAAGGTACACTGAAAATATGTACGTTTTGGCATATGCTAAAAGTACACTCAAAATATCCACGTAAATTCAGTATTTAAAGGTACACTAAAGTATGAGTTTTAGCATATGCTAAAAGTGTACGTCATTTTAGCATCTATACCAAAGCATAGCAAAAATATGTACATTTTAGCATGCAAAAGTATACTTAAAGTATACACGTGAATTCAAATGTTAATTTCCTATGTACAAAGTCACTCCAATGCAAATAGTACGTATAGCCTAGTACGAATTAAATTGTAATGGAAACAGTAGTAGTAAAGCAATTGGTAGAGAGAGAGAGAGAGAGATTCACTCTCGCTCAAGTCATTATATTTTCAAAACCTAATTAACATTTTCGCAAGTGTACATTGTCTCTGATGTAAGAGAGGCGGTACTTGCAATTAAATGGGAACACTAAATAGATTAACTACCATCCTGATGACAGTGGTTTCTTTATTATTGATCATAAGGAAGTTATACAGGGAGCTTATTTCTATGCATACTTATTCCCTCAAGTTCCCATGTATTTCCTACCTAATCGTATCTACTACTCATTGACTAAAACTTCTTTACAGGGATTTAAGCCCCCAAAACCTATGTACAGACTTCCCCACCCCTTCGAACCAAAACAGTGCTAATTACCAAAGTAGTAGGAGATAATTATCCTTTGAAATGTATGTACCTCCCCAAAATCTTGTATTTTGACTGTCATTTTTACACACTATTTTCCCCTTATTTGCCTCTAGCATGATCCCATGAAAAAAATTATTTTAAATTTAAATGATTTTCCTATACAAAATTATTATATACTAAACCCACCATGTAAATACCCTATATCTAGAGCTATTCAAGCCAATGTATTTCAGGTGTAAGGAACTTGATCCCAACCGAGCTTGCTGTAGGAAAACACAAGGATGAGAAAGGATGAAAAATTAATCAAAAAATTATGCAAGCAAAATAAATAGTGGATTTTCTCAAGACATCTCTCTCTCTCTCTTACTCTATTACTATGTACATGACAAAAAAAATAGTATATGCAAATTTATTTAATTATGATAAGAACGCAACTAACCCCGTCAGAATCAATCATGCTCATGGTAAAGAATTTTTATTCATCCATACCCTCATCTCAAGCCCTCCATACTGAAAAGCACATTTTCCTACATATAAAAACATATCCTACCTTCATCCCCATACTTTTTTCCTATCTCTCTCCCTCTCTCTCTCTCTCTCCAACCAGAAAGGGAAAAGGCAGGTGCAAGGAAAATATACACAACATAATAAAAAAAACCCACAGCTTATTTTTCTACCTCTAAAACAGGATCCTCAATGTAAAAAAATAGTTTCATATTATAATAATGAATCTAATTGTAAGTTATTTTTCTACATAAAAATATATATGCAAAATTCCCTACTACTTTGGTTAGAGCTGAGCAGATCGAGTCATTTGAATATCAATTCTAATTATTTGTATGGCACTACCTCACTCAATTGATTGAAATGCAACGGATTTTTTCCATCTATACATGCATTGCATTGTTTTAACAGTCAAGAGTGAAATTTCACTGAGTCAATTACATACGTACTGCATATATGAAAAAATACATAATAATAAATACACTTGCATTCCATAGGATGGAGTAGGTGTAAGAAGGAGTGCTGGAGGTTCAGCCTATGTACTCACTACATTAAAAACTCACTAGAAGAACAAGCTGGGACGATAGAGCTAGTTAGTGATTAATTTTACAAATCAGCAGCTCATTGTATAATTTCTTTGATTATAGCATGTCCTGGAAGATGATGGGATGGGGAATTGGAGTATTTATTGCTGGTTTTATTCCATTAGATTACTAGGCCCTTCTTTTTCCACGTACATATGTTACCTGTCTATATTGAATTTATATTATATTTTACATTTAAGGCCAAGCATTATATGTATGTAGTTTCTTAGAAAGAAAAAAATGCATCTTTTAGAGAGACGATTAAAATGTCCAAGGGTTGGATAATAAACACCCAAGTTCCCACCTTTTCAATTTGAATTCCATCCATAGCTTCAGTTCCAATGGACATTTACGTCAGTTTTACAGGAGTTGCCCAGCCACCCTGGATAAGCCACCCTACATATATATTATACTGCATATATGTATATGCATGTATTAACATAGGAGCTCATACATTTTCAGTTATTACATTATTGTTAGGTATAGGGAGAAAGGGTGGAAAAAAATTCTAGGGCAAAGGATAAGAGAGGAGAGAGCCCAACAATTATAAATATTCCGGCCGGGTGTACATCAAATAAATTATAGACTATCATCATGGCATCTAATTTCCCTGTTCTGAATTCAAATCAATGGATCATTTGTATAATGTCAGGCTATGTTATAACCATATAGATACATGTGGATAAAGTACTACAATAATGTAGAGCTACCCCCGTACATGTATCTTTATACATACATGGGCAGCCCTCCAATATAGAAAAACCTACTTAGTAATCCTCATGGTTCTCATATTATACTCAATTAAATTAACTTGCCTTTGCACACTAAAATAATAATAATAATAATCAATCAATGAAAAAATCTGGACCTGGCTCTCATATCAAAATCATTACATCATATGTATAAAGAGCACTCAAGTGGTAGTAGTAGTAGTAGTAAATAATGAAAAAATCTATGGTCAACCATCCACAAAGTAATTAACAGCAGGTTTGGCTACTTTTCTACAAACTTCAATGGACCATCTCAAATAAGCTTCATTTTTTTCTTCTACTTCTTCATCTTCTTTACTAGTTAGGTAGTATACCTTGTTAAAAAGCTGGGCACAACTTTACTTGTTTGAGATGAATTTTTTTCACATTTTTT
>JAQFXU010005573.1:0-11456 GCA_034693705.1 Spatulosminthurus flaviceps | reverse complement strand
ATTAAATTATAAGAACAAGAAAACATCCATATAATTCCGTAGTCATGTGAGCCACCGTCATGAATTAGGCAGCAACAATACTAGTATAGTATAGCCCTTTTAACATTATCAGCACAAGAACACCCAGTAAACCCCAATATAGAGAAAAAGCGTGATGCATTCCGATGCCTTTGTGGTGGCACGTGGTTAATGTTAATGGATATAGAAAAAATCATGAACGGGAATAAAAGAGTCTATATAAAATATTCAGAGACAGAGAGACTGTGAGAATGTGAGAAATAATAGCAAGACGATATTCGAAGATCATCATATGATAAAAAGGGGTGATGACTGATGACAAAGGAAAGCGTGAAATTATTTGCTAACTGGTACATTTATTATTATGAAATAATTGTGTGTAACAGTATATAACAATAATATATTCATTTAGTAACTATTTTGTTTGAAGACAATCGCATGTACAAGCATTAATTTAGCAGATATACACACAGGTTATAGTAGTACCGTAATTTATATATACAATAATATATATGTATATATTTGTATTTACACATCTTCAAAAGATAGGAAACGCTGGATTCAAATGATAATACTATAACTATTTAGAATATAAAAACTAGCTTCATTTAAAGTCCTTATAATGAAATGTTCTTGACCACGTCTATCGTAATTACCATAATAATTATTTAATAAAGAAAATTATTATTTTAACTCACATCAACTTGTATTCGTAGAATTAACAAAATACCACATATTGTAAATTAATAGACACGCGAATTTCGGAGCACCGCCAGGCAATTATATTCCAACCGGTAAGTGCTTCCTTACATGTACGGTGCGAAAATATTCGCTATCATTTAACACACTGGAACTTACATAGTCACATGCAATCAGACATATATAGCAGTTGCACTATCTAATTCTAGTAAACGATAGTAATATTTCCACATGTTACTTTCGTTGGAAAGAATGGTTGTAGAAGACAATGAACGTGTATTTTTTTGTTCTTATATTCGAACTAATTCTTTTATCTAATCATCGTGTTTCAACGAGATAAATAAATATTATTCACCTTTTGGAGAACTTCTGGCTGCAACGTAGTAAGTTGCAGGAATCTTTCTCAAATGGAAATCAAAACAGTCTCATGCATGTATCCAAAAATGACAAAATTGAAATTACCCATATGAATGACAAAAAACTGATTCAAGAAATTAATATTTTATTCAATTCATAAACTGAATATATTTTTACTATCATTCCAGCTGAGAAAGTCAGGACAAAAAAACTATTATGTATATTTTCTGTGCTATGTTTAATGCAGTATAACATAACCTGCTAATTATATTAACAACTAACGTTCTTCCGTTAAAAAATTACAATCTTGAAATAATCAAACTTATTACAAATAATATGTAATAATAACATCTTTATTATTATTATTGCTAAATGCTTAGTCTAATAATGACACACAGAATAATAGCAAAGAATGAATGTTAAAATACTAACAAAATTACTACACTAAGACTTTAATTCAAATATATATGTATATGTATAATTATATGTACATACAATAAAAAATGTGATACATCATTGTTCATAATGTTATCGTATTAAAACTTAATTAACCAAAGATAATGACAGGCAGAGGTAGAAAACACGGGTATGTATGTGGTTCGAATAAAATATGTTTCACTTGTGTTACTATACTTGTTGTAACGTTGTCATCCGGAATTCTTATCTGACTCAGAATATTTCCACTCCTTTTAATCGTTGCTCCATTTGATTTATACTAAACACTGTTTTTACTCACTTAATTTTTTTAAAATAATCAAGCAGTTAGTTTTCTCTCTACTTTTTAGGAGGACGATGTGTGCCTACTAAGGTTTTAAATTTACGAATTCCAATGTTTTTATCTTCTTCATCGCAAAATCGTATCGTGACTTCCACATTTCAACCTTAACATTTCCCTAACGCATTATCTTGCATACGAATAGTCTATTTTTGTAATTATATTTAATAAAAAATTGCAACAATGATTTGAGATCAATCTTCCGGCTAAACTATTGCTCCTACAGGTTCGATGTCGGTATACAGACAAAAAATTCTACGGAAGTCGCCGAGCAGGTGTTAGTAACATAAACGGGAAGGAACGACAGAAAATCATGAACGAAGTTGTCAAAAATGCCATAAAAAGAAACGGAAGAAATACGTAATTTGCTAGTTAGTGTTTTGTTTCTATCGATTATAAATGGGCGATAATACAAACGTAATTATGTAACTTCAATGTTTGTGTATCCTATATGATGTCGGCTTATATAACGAACAGTGATTTCACATTTGTGGCAACATAAGTTATAATCGTATAGTCGGTTATAATATATAATAGGGCTATTAGTTATCATGTACAGATGCAAACAGTATCGATGCTTAATAAGTTGACAACAATAAGCTATGTTTGTATAAATATTGATTTCATAAAATTATATACTTAGTAGTTAACAATGTGGAATCCAACTAAGGACTATACATTCATAGATATATATGTATATATTTATGTATAGAATTATATATTTAACTTCATTGTGCATCTACAGTAATTAATATACACAACATTCGACACAATGACAGCTACATGTTCTGAGTACAAAACTCTTAATTTTCTACCTACTTGTAAAATGTATACGCTTGCTTTTTTTCTCTTTACAACCTACGTTTCCAATGACAGATATAACCACCAATCGTTGCCCGACATTTCTGAAAATATGACAATGCCACGAAAGAACAAGTGATTGAGTTATTATTTTATCGATTACTCCTATAGTAGATCTTATTTGCAGGCTTTCACAAAAATGCTTGTGATTGGCAACAAAAACATAAGATGGATTAAACGACATCCGTTTCACAGATGGCAGATTTTATAAAATTCCAACAATACACAAATAATAAAAATCTAATAGGGGGTTGATCTTGTTATAACATTTTCTCATTAAAACATAAAATCTCACACAATTGTCAGTCAGTTAAACATTCGGGAATCATGTAAGTATAGTGCTTAAATTAACTTGCTACAATTAGTTCGGCAGGCAAATCTACCTAAAAAACGGCTATCAATCCTAGCATCTTTGGACTCTTTCTGGTAGCTGATATGGATTTTCAAAAATGTCAACCATCGATTCTAAGTTACATCACTGGAAAACATAATAGGTCTAATATACTTATATTGATTTTCATATTTGGGCATATATCGTATGCAAGAATACTTGTCACTCATTTCAATTAAATCACAAATCTTGTATTAGTAACAACCTCAACGAGTCATGCAATAGTTTGTTTGCGAAGCCCTCGCCGACATTTGTTAATTAAAGAAATTAAAAGCACTGGCACAATTATTACATGTTGAATACTTCCCAGTATTGCATAACGTGGCAATTAATATGATCCTCCCTTTAAAGCAATGTTCACAATAATTTAAATTCAAACTTTGCAAACACAATTATTATTTCAAGGTCATTGAAGTGGTTAACTTTCGCTCTTGTCTGTCATTAATGTTGGTTCTAGCCGACAGCATTTTTACAAACACTAAGGATCATTTTCCTCCTTATACTCCCTAGGTACACTTAGCATGCTATCTTAGTAATTTTAATTGATATGAAAATCAAAATTTTGATTCACTCAAATATAGGAATACACTTACTGCGATGATATTTACAAGGCCAGAAAATAAGGGCTGTGGACATTGCTTCTATTTGTTAAAGTAATACCTTCATAAGGCCTGAGAAATTCCAATGCAATTAATGTGAAATAAAGAATCTCAGTAATTTCATAAATGTAAGTAATATACTGTAATAATAAAATCATCAAAATTTACAATCTAAAGATCAAAAGAAGAAGTTTTTATAAACAATTATGTTTATAGATGAAAACGAAATTAACAGCACTATATAACAGTTCAGTTTTTTACGTTGAGAGCAAAATATTAAATATAATTCCCGAAATCATGAGTTCATATAGTATGATTTCAGAAAGTAACCTCAGACTGCTATCTTTCACACAATCACCCAGACAATATTGCATTCACACAATGGCAATGTGCAAATGTAAAATAAAAACGAAACACTCGCACACAACTTCATTCACTATTTACGCATTACATTGCAATTTGTCCTTACAGCAAATTATATTGATGGTTTCTAAGAAAACAATAAGATGTTTTAAAATCAAAAATGTTTTACAGCAGGGAAGGTAACTGCTAATACAAACTGGTACACATGCTTGCACTTTATGTTTCGCTTTACACCGATGTATTCAATACGATGATTTGAATTCATACGCCTATACGTTCAATACAATAGTGACTCAACTGGAACCGTTTAAACAATTTATGATTATACCTTATTGGTGTGGTTTTGCTTGTATGCATACGTGATGGATGGAAAGTGGTGAGTGGAGACGAAGGCTATCTCCTCTTGTAGTCTGCTTCATCGCGCCCAACCGTCACCATCAGTGTCGTGTTTTATAGTAGGAGCAATTGAAAGATTTGAAGGAGGATCACCGTCAGAGTCTCCATCATCACTTCCATAATCTTCTAACTGTTGTTTATTTTCTAACATGCTCAGACTACCTCCTTGGAGATTTTGAAGAATATTCTGCAATAAAAATGATCACCGATAATGCAATTTACATCTGAAACTAATGTAAACAAAAAGTGAGTTAAGCAGAACTAATGCATGCTGTTTTACTAACCATTGCAAATGCCTGAGAATCCTGAATTTGCATTCCTGAAGTTGATGGCGACATAGAAATCCTGGGTTTTTTAGGGGTAATCGTAGTAGAAAGATAGGCTCCTAGAGTTTTTTCATGAATGTTTAACCTTTTTGCCGCATCAGGTAAAGTTATTTGACCGGCTCGGAGTAGATTCAGAACTTGATAATAATTAAAGTTGGTATCCTGAGTATGAGGCATTTTAAGATATCCGTGTAACTGCAAAAATTAAAACATCCTCAGCAGTTAGAATTGTTTTCACTACTTCACCTTTTAATCAATACCAGCAATTTAATGTGAGTTGAACTACAACCACCGTACCTCTCTATATCTGGAATACAAGGTAGAGTATGATACCCCAAGGATTTCCGCCGCCGCTTTCATTTCCATCTTCTTTGATCGGATAGCATTCATAATCTTCTTTGTTGTCGGCTCTTCCCAGAACTGCGGTCTAGATCCACCTCTGAAAATACATGGCAACATTAAGAATTAACAATCACTGGATCAAAACCAACTGAGTCTGTAATGGTACAAGTAATTGTGTAAATACAATTTATTCAAAGCTCCAAAAGTGCTTAATACTCTATCTTCTCTGAGATAACGCCGCAAGACTCTTTCCATGGTCCCATGCAAGCCAAGGATTACCGACTGTTACGATTGATTCAAGTCATTCTAATTCTACTGATGGGCAATATAATATGTTTTCCTTTCGTTACGTACTTTTCAATATAATCTGTCATTTTCACAATGTTCTGAAGATCCTCTTCTGTGACTTCATCATCTTCTCCCAGTTCTCCAGCCTCTTCGTCCTCTACATCGTCTTGTTCGATTTCGGCAGCTTGTCCACTAATAACCATTTTCCTTCGATTCTTTTTACTACCTCCTCGTGGAAAGGCAAAATGTGACTCCAATATATTTCCAATGGAGAAATCTTCCAGCGAATGACCCGCAGCATCAGACATTAATTGAGCGCCTCCTTGAATATTCATTGACATTCCGTCTGTTAAATTGAAATTTCTACTTCAGATCTTATTAAGCACCCTTCACAGAAAAACAAACCTTTAATTACAGTTATCATTACTAATGTGTCCTTCTAGAAGTTACATTTAAAATTAGTTTATTCTATAGCAGGGCAATCTACCTGATTTTAGTTACTAAATCTCATGATAATTATTAAAAACTAAATGAAGACATTTTCAAACATGAATATATTTTATTTTCATGTAAATTCTTCCTGGAAACTAATCGATGGATATAATCAGTTAATATTCAGACAAGAGGTTGGCACGTGCAGTGACTTATCAGCTAGACAAGGGTATCTAACAATATACTTTATACTGTTAGTATCAAAAATGCCTTGCTATAAATTTTGCACGGTTTACTTCCAAAAGCAGCATTCAGTTTGCAGCGCTGGAGAAAAAGACGTGCTTAGTAGCGATTAATTAACTTGTACTGCAACGGTTTCAGCTTAATTTAAAGACAAGTCGAAAATAAACGATCAAAGCAGTTTATGTCAGACCTTTCAACGAATTTTTAATACAACGATATTTATTAACAGTATTACCAATTGAAGCTTCCATGCCCATGGGTGGTCTACCGCGTTTTCTTTTCGGAGGAGATTCTTGTAACGATGAGCCACCGTCTGAAGTCCCATCCATGCAAACACTAGGTGGGGAGGGGGGAGCGGAGTCTTCACCACCGGTGTCACCTCCAGCCATGAATTCGTTGGAATCGTCTTTATTATTACTAGGAGCGCCCGTCGAGTTTGCTCCTCCACCGCCACCTTGAATGTCTGCCAAACCTTTGACTTGCAAACTTTCGGCAGCTTTAAGCAAAGATGCTAACTGATCCTGTGGAACATTACGTTTTATTATAATTCCAGTTCATAAACTCTACAAAGTTTACTACACTGGAGACAAATTCGGCATTCATAAAATTCACTATTCAGTACACTTATCACACTATACTTTCAACCAACATCTGTATCTTTATTACATACGGAACTTACATGAGCAACATTGATTTCTCCCTGGTACATAAACTCTATTATGGCTTGAATGTCTGCAAACTTCATGTCTTTTAGGATAACAAGAGTAGAGTTTTGTTGGGGATATTCACAAAAAACTTGCTCAAAATATTTAGAACAAGCCGATAAAACCATCTGGAAGAAAAAAAGCCCACAAAATTAGACATCAATTATAAGTTAACTACTATTCCTTTACATTAAATCAATAATAATTTCCACACAGCTACTACTTACAACAAGGTAATTATACAACGACATTATTAAACAATCAACATAAAACTATATAAGATAATGCTTGCACAGACACCCCTTTTTGAACTAACATGTACTTGAAGCTAGCCTTCTGTAACACTAAACACAATCAAAAATAGAAGAATTCCCCATCAAATCAGCTTTAATATATACATCAAGCAAAAAATTAAGTATAGACCATCAAAATCCTACTTGTTTCACATAAATAAGAAAGTTGCCTCTCCGTCTTTTTACACCAATTGGTAACTCAGTGTGAAGAACTCCCTCCAAACGAGTACTCCTATTGATATCCTTCAATCGGCATAGTACCAATAATACACTATTCTTGTAATAATTTCGATTGTCACTTGTCCTACTGTCGACTAATCAGAAAAGTGCAATCATGTTTCATGGCAACAGCCATGAAACTCCCATAACAATGATTCAACGCTCCTTAACTCATAAATTAACGGTTTACAAATAAAACCACGCTTTGTTCTCATTGTTAGCAATCAGCAATGAACATAATGAATGTTTATACTCATACAAACCCCCCATTTTATGTGTCGTTCACGCAACTATCATAATCATAATTGCATCGTAACCCATAAAATTCTGAACAAATTTAGAATCAAATTTAAAATATAATATCTCCCAGGTCAAATTTCAAAACTTACACGTACTAACAAACGCAAACTATCAATGCAACAATCCAGTCTACCCCTAACTTCCAACTGTTCAACTTCTTCAAACCTAGCTCACAACCTCCTAAACATTCCTAACAAACCGTATATAACTCTCATTTTTACGCATCTGTTCAGCTCTTCACCATTCCACTAGAATCAAAGTTCCTAAATACTTCCAAAACTAAAAATCAACATCCAAAACATCCGACTCTTCCTCTCCAACCAAATCCAATATAAATTATTCAACTTCCATAAATATCATCCAGTGAGATCATATATACAAAGTGCTAAAACTCCACAGTGAATTCCAAAAACTCTCCGCTCATTACAAATTCTATCCATGAACAGACGTGTGGGATTAACAAATCACCTGACAACCGTAATTTTAGAAAACAATACAACAAACATCATCCCCAACAGAGACATCAACCTTTCCAGAACATCATCAACAAAAAATATCAACAATAACAACAACAAGAACCAAAACAAAAGCTACAACTCTCCAACTCCTCCAAATTCACCGGTCAATCTCATCCGATAATACTCCCTTCCATTCAAATCTAATTTTAATCTCCAAAAAATCCACACAGGAATAATTCCAACCGGACCCAAAAATTTCCACTACTTAATCTTAAAAAGGGAAGATGCGGCAAGCAAGATTCCAGAAATACCCATAATAACATCCCATATACCACGCACCACTTCCCAATAGGTTACCCCAAAAAAACCAATGCCTAACCAGGAGACGAAGAAACGCTTGATTTTGAATTATTATTCACCCACAACACACAATAGTACAGAGATACATACTGGAAAGTGAAAAATCTCATCAATCAATAATTTCCACCCATAAAATGATTATTTTCCACTCCAAATTATTGTTCCTTTACCTTATGGCATTTAATTGTTTTCCCTTCACAGGCAACCAAAACGTCGGTAAAACTCTCATTGAGAAGTAATTGGGAAAACATATGTAGGAGATTGTTTCCATGGTATTTCCACTTTAAACAATAACCGTGACTACCCCGAGTTGCCATTTCTGTTGACTGAGTTGAACTCTGAGGACACTTTTGAAAAAAAAATTATTACGATGCACAGGTCGTGGACAAAAGTTATGCGAAAAATTGAGAAAATAAAATGGCGTCTCTGACTTTTTGTGAAATCAACACAAAAAGTCTTCTGCGGGAAATTTGTTTTCAAAATTTGAAGTTTTCAGTGCCGGTTCTGTGAAGAGTCGAAAATTTGGAAGTTTTTTTGTAATATTAAATAGACCTTGTTGACACTATAACACTGTTTCACCACACTCACGTCTCACTTGACCGCTCAATTATCACCAAAGGTTCAGGAAATACCCGGGACACCCGTCAATGTCCACACGTGCTCATTATACCTCCGTTGACCTGTCTTCGTCGCGGCTGAAAGTTCGAAAGAAACCTTTTGCATAGGTTAAACTCCTCGGTTTTTCTTCCCTCTTCATCCTTGGCCATTCACTTCAAGCCATCTCTCGAGTCCTCGCTCTCCTCATGCACTTCGACTCCCAAACACTCAACCATTTCTACACTCCTCTCTCCCTTCTCTTTCTACGTAGCAGACAAACTCCGTGTCTCTCTCTCCTTCCACGCCTCATTCAATCTCCTTTGACCTAAGCTATTCCTACTATACATACATAAATCCTTCGGTGTGTATTTCTTCTGTTTGTGTGTGTGTCTATATGTGCGTGTGAATTCTATACGGGAAGAGCATTCACTTTGTTTAGTTTGTTCCTTATATTTATGCATAGCTTTGATTTTTCAATGATGTTCCTTCTCTTTTATGTATATAAGTTCTACAGAGCGCTCTCACTTTATTTAGGACTTTCTCACAGAAGCGTGAGTTCGAGCTCCTCAAAACGCCTTTGTATAGACATTTGAAATAAATTATTAATTTATCAAATAGTTACAAAATTTACACATAGAGGAGGAAACATATTTGCTAGGTTATAAAGTAGTACGCAGTATCGCTGCAAAATTTAGACGCACTTTTTTCTTTCCACATGTTGTTCAAATCCTCTCATCATCATCATCATCTATAGCCGTACCATCTGCCTTGTATGAATATCTTCCCATATGCCTTTTTCTATAGCCTCGAATATGAATATAGAACATTAAGGTTTTTTTTTTGAATATGGAAAACTTGTAGGGTGGCATTTGAGGAGGTTTTTATCGTTACTCGTTGTAATGATATTTTTATTCAGATATTTTTCATGCTTTTGTATATACCTTTTGATGGCGTGGGGCGTGGGGTATGTATATACTGTCGTGTATAATGGATTTAGGGAAGCGGGATTTTGTCGTTTTTGATGTATGTTAATTTTTGGGGAATGGGGGGATTCGTTAGATTATGGCTTTGCTTCAACAGCTTTTAAGTTGCTTAATTTTTTGGAGATGTAAGTAGTACTTTGGTGGCTCCTAGCGGTGGGATGGTGAATTTTTATGGATGTAAAAATAAGTAAATGCATTTTTTGAAATCAGTTTGGAAGCGATGGTAATTTTGTATTTCAGTACTTTTAGGGGCGTAGGCACGTCTATTATATGGAATCCATGCGAGGGTAAATGAAGGAGAAGATGAGGATAGTTTTTTCCAGGGATAACGTTGGGAAGTTTTTGAGCATGTGAATGAATTGAATTTCTTCTTTATTTAATAAGCGGGACTGGTATTTTGTGATTGATTTGAGGCATGAGGGCAGAACATCGATAAAAGTCATATGGTAATATTATTTCTGTAGATTTTATTCTTGTAATTTTCTAACTTGATATTTAAAATATTGCGCTGATTTTTGAAATTTGAAATTTGATATTTGAAATGTTAAAGCTTTTATGAAGATCTGTTTTTATGACACACATAGAAGGAATTTTCAATCGTTGAAGGTGGGGCATTTACTTACACAAAAAAACAAGGTAATTGTACATACAAAATATTAGGAATGCGTTTTCCCACCTTCAAAACGAAGAACGAAGAAAGAATAACGTCCAAATCATTTGTTTGATCCTGGGCTTATGTAACTTCTATTCTATGCAAGGAGAAACTGCATTCACATGAATTTAATCGTTTCATCAAGTCCCCATACTTTAGAAAATAGAAAATTTGACCACACAAAATTATGGAACTTCGTTGTTACATTTGTATAGTCAAAATTTTAAAAATATTAAATAATTTTGCAAGGATATTCCCGCCGTACGATTTTTGTGAATTATTGTTCAAAGAATCCGGATAATTAAGAGCTTCTTATAATTAAGAGGTAATTTATCTGAATCTTCTATTCAAAGTTGTTATCTATAAAAAATTAACATAAAAAAGTGATTAATAATTTTGAAACAATTTGCAATAATAATTTTTCAGTAGTAAGTAAAAGATTGTCATTGTGGTTTGTAGTATAGTCAGCGGATGCAAAAGATGTACTCGTCCCGAGTCCGATCCGATTGTTACCCCACCGAATTTGTACACCCTGTTCAGAGTTTTAGTCCCGAGAATTTCGGATTTTTCCCGTGAACCCCATTCCCGTACCGTACAACATATAATCGAAACCCAAACCCGTTGGGAATATGTGTGTGGGTAATGAGCAACAGAACCCGGATCCAAGCCCGCGTGCCGATTTTTAAATTGAGAAATCATGATGTTTTAATGATTTAAGACTCAGGGGCCTTATTCTCAAAAAATATTTACGATTCGTAAGTTACGACATCGTAGGCACTTACGACAACTGTCGTACGATC
>JAQFXU010005572.1:0-11456 GCA_034693705.1 Spatulosminthurus flaviceps | reverse complement strand
ATCAATTTCTTATTCTGGATAAAAATCGTAGAAGTATCGGGAGATCGTAATCGTAAGTGCCTAAGAGCGATGAAAGCACATGATGATTCCACGCAGCAGTTTCAAATGGGTCAAAATTCGCAACTCGGCGATTTAAGGGGGTGCAAGAAAGTAATGTAAGTTTCGGTCGTACGACTCCTTTTAGTTGTCGTAAAGTTACGACAACATTTAAGATTTTTTCGTAACTTGCGATTTTTAAAAAAGTTTCAGCGAATACGATTTATCGCAACTTTTGAGTTACGATCAAACTTACGATAATTTTGCTTTCGAGAATAAGGTCCCTGGGGCCTTATTCTCGAAACAGAAATTGCCGTAAAGTTCGATCGCAAGTCCAAAGTTACGATTTTTGCAATGTTTAGTCTCATTTTTTAGTTACGAAATCGCATAACTTACGATATCGTAAATATTTTTTGAGAATAACCTCTAAATCCTAATCGAAACCTCTAATAATCCTAGAGTTACTCCCATTGGTGCTGGCATGGTTCTATCTTTGTATGCGCCCGATACCACTTGTATAATGGCAGCACAAGGACTGCTCCTGTTGGATGCACGGTACGTACGTGTGCATATGAGACCGACGCGCGACGGCTGGTATAAGCAGCGCCCCTCTTTATTAAGAGCCCGGTACTTATAGTATTTAATTATTCTTGTGCGACACGTACATGTTCAGCGTGTGAAGTGAAGTGCAAGGTGCAAAGAAAAATTCGGTGGTGGTGAGGATACTGTGCGGATACTGGTTGTATTTACTCACAGTTACGACTGGGATTTGTTTTAATTATTCTTCTGTCTATTCTACTTGTTGCATATTAATAGACATTTGTTATGATATAGTACAGAGGCTCTGCTATTAAATATTGTTAGTGTCGTGGAAGTTGTCAACAGTGTGAAAAGTGTCTAGACAAACTGATAACTTACACTCAACAAGAGCCACCATGTCTGATGCATCATTGGAGACACCGACGAATAACGCAGTATCAGTGGAACTGCACGTAAATTGAAATAATTAATAACTAATTTTGAAGTATTGGAATATTTATTGAAAAAGGAGTATTTTTCGTGACTGTAGGAAGTACGAGCTTGCGTAAATCGGTAAATGCCAACAAAACACAAGTGTAATGAATGTTTAACTTTTGAAGCTTAGGTTTGCCCCGTTTGTGGAAATAAAGCGACGAAAGTATGCACGGGCTGCCAAATAGTGGCTTACTGTAGCAAAGAACATCAACGGGAGCACTGGGACATTCATCAGAAAGTTTGCCGGCCGTACAGAATTCGTGAAGGAAAACAAGCTGGTCGGTATTGGGTTGCAGTACGAAATTTGGAAGCCGGAGTGATTCTTTTAGATGAGGATGCTTGTCTTCACATACCACAGGGACATCCGTCTAAGAGCGAGCAGTTATTCCAATCATGCCTTACTTGTGGAACTGAAATGACGAGCCTAGATTTTAGAACATGTACCAAATGTTCATGGCCTGTTTGCTCTGAGCTTTGTGAGGAGGTAATGCAATTAATGGGTCTGAAATGTTCAATGAACGTTTTGAGCAAATACAGTATTATTATTTTTGTTTTACTCAATGTGCAGTCTTTGGTTCATGCGGAAAACGAATGCAAGATTTTCGCTTCGAATTTGGATTCGTATCGTAAAGTATTATCTACAGATGCGCCGTACTGGGTTCTGATTATTCGCTGCGTTGGTCTAAGAGACCGATATCCTGAGGTTTACAGACAATTCACTGATCTTCAGTATCTTCAGACAATCCAGCAAACGCCTCAACGATCGCTAAATCATTGTAGAATTGTTGGAGGATTGATTCAAGTTTTTCCTGATATAATCCAACGTACCGCCGATGCTTCATCTGGGATAGATAGTTGGAGTGAAGAGGACTTCTTCAATTATTGTGACAAGATAATTCGGCTAAGCAAAGTCAATGGCTTTAACATCGCTGTGCAAGAAAATGGTCCTGTTTTTGGCAGGTGAGGGTAGTTGCAGTGAAAATCAGTTACGAGTTTGTAATTAGTTTATTAGGATGTAAATTGTAAATGTTGGAGGTTAAAGGAACTTGTCTTTTAAGTTAATTTGAACTTTCCAGTTTCAAGTCTTACAATGTCCTCTGCTTGTACATCAAAGCCAGTCGAATAAATCATTCTTGTGCCCCAAACTGCTCCTGGGAAATTGGACCTTCCCCCGAGTTCAAAATTCGAATTCGTACTTGTCATAGAATTGTCAAGGGTGAAGAACTAGCTGTCAGCTACTTTCTGCGTGAGCACTTGTACGGAACTCGAAGGAGACAGAGGGATTTACTGGATATCGGTGGGTTCTATTGCAAATGTAAGAGGTGCGTAGACCCTACGGAATTGGGCACTTATATGTCCGCCATTACTTGTAATAGTTGTAAGCCGGATCGGAGCAACGATCTGGAAAATGGATACTTGCTTCCAGTGAATCCTCTACACATTTCGGGTGACTCAGTTTGGAAATGTGAGAGATGTAATCAGTTGAAAATAGCTTCCAGCTTTACAGAGAACTTGGATAAAATTGCTCGAATCATGGAACGAAAG
Source organism: Spatulosminthurus flaviceps (assembly GCA_034693705.1). Classification (NCBI taxonomy): domain Eukaryota; kingdom Metazoa; phylum Arthropoda; class Collembola; order Symphypleona; family Sminthuridae; genus Spatulosminthurus; species Spatulosminthurus flaviceps. The sequence goes on along the minus strand of JAQFXU010005572.1, from coordinate 8,861 downwards.
CAGGACACACTTTTAGCGAACAGTCCGATGGAGTCTCAAGAGAGTGTGGATCGGAAAGCTCGGAAATTTCAGACTGTTTGCGAAAATGTGATTCAAAAGTACCGAACAATTTTTTTGCATCGGAATCATTGGATTTTGCAAGATGCTGCTAGGGGAATCCTCATGGTAATCGACTCAGCTTTGAAGTTGGAAAGAACTTCGATGACGCCAGACGAGCTTAAAGAATACATTCGTCATGGGAAATATCTGTTGAGCATTCACGATAGAATATCACCGGGCTTGTCTGCTGCTCGGGGTAATAAACACAGAAAAACTAAATGCTTATACTTGTTGTCGGTAATTGTTTTTACTAATACAAATATTTTCCTGCTTGTTCTAACGAGTTAGCATGAGTTGTTCTTTTGTCGCATTTGCAGGTATATGTCTGAGGAACGTAAGCCAGGCCAAACTACAACGGATTATAAAATCACAACCTGGTCAGTTGAACCAGGAAGAAGTGGAAAGGGAGCTTGCAGAATGTGGACAGATGCAACAAGAAGCACTGGCGTACTTTAGGGGAACTATCCCACCACGAGGAGCTCCTGTCTCACCCACTGTCCAGGAGCTTGAATTTGAGATGAGAGCAACAAATGATGCGCTGCTACGAGATCTCGCATATCAAGAAATGCAGCGGGTGAATCGAGGAAATCCTCCACCAAATTAAGGGTCTCCTGTAGATAGTAGACAAAGAAAAAGAAAGTAAAAGTCACTATTTTGATTGTCATATTCTGCAACAGATGGTTAGTAATATGAAACCAGAAATAGTTCACTGATACATATCATGACAGAATTAGCCAATCATTCATCATGAATATTCTTTCTTTACACGGATTTTATACTTAACTGGGAATTGTTGTATTCTTGAACGTGTAGAATAGCCCATAATCATTTATATGGATAGCAAAGAAAATTTTCAAATATGTTGAACCATTAAATTTAAATTAGAACATGTAATAATTGTTATACTGTGTCGCAACTGTCGCAAGGCAAATACTGTTCAGTATCAGTGAAATAAAGTACTATTTCTTTCTCTCTACATTAGAAGTAATTTGGACTGCTAAATATGTGTCATATTACCTAACACTAACACTAACAAAAACAGAGCGTGTTAGTCAAACTATAGTCGTGAAGACTTGGGTTTTGTTGCAGTGCAGCCTGATTATTTAATGTCAAATAAATACATTTATACCTTCTAAGTACATAGCAAAGTTTGCGTAAGCTAGAGTAATTAAACCTAGATCATTTGCACTTTTAAATCGAGTTTCTCTGTATTTTTATGTTTTTATACTGCGAATAAAATATATGTTTAAAAAATGCTTAATTGTAATAAACGAATTTGAGTAGGTATACTCAAGCACATAACTAAATGTAGCTTGGCTTATTGTTAGGCCTTTAAGAGCGTTAGTATACTCAATACTGAAAGTGATGTACTGAGTTCAGGTCTTAACCACGTTAACGTCCTATTTTTTTGGCATATTACGTGCTGGTTTTATATCAGGTTAGGGTTTTAAAACTATTTCTTTACACTCAACTACTTAACCCCATATAGCGAGTACGTTTATTTGCAACCGAACGTAGTACAATTTCATGTAAATCGTGTCATGTATTTACTCATTTTATCAGTGCAGTATGAAAGGTATCCTGTATATAGAGATACCATGGGAAGTAATGTAAATATAATGAATATTTCTTAATAAAATCCAACGAATGTTCCTAAACTTTGCATTATTTTGCTCCTCTTGAAGATAAAGTTACTTTTTTTACGTTATTTTTATAAACAGTGCGCAATACAATGAAGTGAAGTACTGTAAGCTTAAATAGCTGAATATAATGTTATGATTACGCGTATCACAACAGATCACTAAGCACTAGGCAAACCCATAACCCATACATTCGCTTGTATCTCTATTTATTTTAGTACGACGTCAAGCTTCAGTTAAATACTCAATTCGACCATTTACTTGTAATTTCTTATTAATAATTTGTTCAGAGTTTTTTAGACGCCTAGTCTGCTTCTTCTAGCTAGCTGTACGTTTTCATTTAAAAAGCTTTAAGGATTAACCAGTTCATGCTCCGCCATTTATAAATTGTCCAATTTGTCCCAGTAGGGGGTTTTTAAATATTCTTGATTTTATTTACCGGTACGCGGTATCAACCCATTGATTTAGTTTTGTGTAATAATTGTGTATTGTTTGAGGATGTGGGAAGATTTTCCTAAGATGGTAAGCAACTTTTTTCTCAAATCGAAGCATGCCTGCCATTGCCTGTATTAAGTTTTTAAGTTCATTTTACAACCCATTCACCCAAAATCATTAAACTTACAATTAGACCAACTCATAACAACACCCAATTATATACCAGAACAATGAGTTGATGCAACTAATAATCTTCAGATGTTGTATTGTGTGAAACTATCGAGTACGATTTTATTTGTTATGCATTTTAGTTACAGGAAACAAGTATTCAATCGGTATCTGCTTGCATGGGTCTTTCACTGAATCAGCGGTGCGATACTACAGACCATCAAGATAACGAACCACCCGAAAAAAATGGAAACGTTGTCAGTAATTGTTTCGAAATTATTACAGAGTCCCACACAGGAAAATACATTGTAGCTTCAAGGGACCTTGAACCAGGGATGATTATAGTACAGGAAGGACCTTTGGCATACTCCCCTGTTCATTTTAGTCGCATAAATAACCATGTAACTTGTATATCCTGTGGAAAGATAGTCGATTTAAAATCCTGTTTGCCCTGCTTAAAATGCAAATGGCCATTTTGCAGTGCGGAATGTCAATGGGTAAGGGTTAAGGATTTGTGGCAAAAAACGAATGAGATTTCCACGTTTGTCCAGTTCGTTTAATTTTTTCACTACCTCTTACAGGACAAAAGCCACACACGAAGTGAATGCGAAATGTTTACATTTAAGGATTTCAAATACAAACAACTTGTAGGAAGTCCAAGAGATTGCTGTTACACCATTTTGATGATAAGAATTTTCAAATTATCCCAACAGCAGCCAGAAAATTTCCGGCAATTAATGAACTTTGTAGAAGCCATTCCTGATAATATTGACTTTGGCTATAGCAATGACCACTTTGAAAATCTAAACGAGACAATGAATTGGTTCCCAGATTTTGCTGATCATGAAACCCTAAATAAAATAATGCGCTTGTGCAATACAAAAGGGATTTCTTCCAACGTTTTCCATCCGTAAGAAATTTGAAATTATGCATGTGACTCAACTCCTCTGGATCTGAGGATCGATAATTAATATGACCCCTTTATGTTTATTTTAGATACCCGGAACGAACTCTGACCTTCGTGTACAATAAAGCAGTTCTCTTTTCTCACTCATGCGCTCCAAACTGCAGCATGAGTAAATCTACGCACCCAAGTCACACATTAAGGATCCGAACATCCGTACCTGTGAAAGCTGGAGAGAAATTAACCCTTAACTTTCTCCCAGAATTCGCTCCAATCCCAACCTACAAACGTCAAGAAAAAATCATTCTTAGGATGGGTCAGCCATGCAAATGCACAAGGTGTATTGACCCGACAGAATTTGGGACCTACATTTCTGCGATAACCTGCAAAAACTGTCAGCAAATCTTGGAAGAAGATGATTCCAATTCTGGCTACTTTTTACCTAGTAACCCCACAGATGTTGGCAATTATTCCGTATGGAAATGTAATTTATGCGGAGGGATGCAGCTAGCTTCAAAATTTCTTCATAAAGTGGAGTTAATACTTGATCAGCTCAGATCAAAGGAAAATCGTTTTAAGAAGATGCTTTTAATACATAAGTTCTTAAGATATTGCAACGCAGTTATCACGGGCTATCAAAGAACTTTCTTACATCCCAATCACTGGCTTTTGCAAAACGCAACATATAGTATACTAAAACATCAAAATAGCGTGGTTACCAGGATTTCTTCTAAATTCGGGGTGGATCAAGTAGAACTGTACATTTCACACTATGAATACTTATTAGGCATACAGGATAAGATTTCACCAGGGTTAACTTTACAACGAGGTTCGTGCCTGAAACATTTATTTTACAAATTAATGCAAATGAATGAATTTTTAAAACCTTTTTTATTTTTTATTTCAGCCTATTTGCAAAGGAAGCTGGGTCAAATGATACTCGTTAAAATTCTCAAAGCTCCCAGCTCATATGATAAGTATGAATTGAATTTGGAAATAAAACGTTTACGGCAGATCCATCAACAAGTTTTTAATTTCTATGCTGGATATCTATTCTCCCAAGAAAATTCAAGCTTTCAATTGGACGAATTTATCCTGGAGATGCATATCGCTTACCATTACTCTTCACCTGAATGTATCTGCCAGCTAGCGCCTTGCCTGGAACTTAAAAAATCCCACTCCAATGCAGCGTAGGAACTTAACATATTTTTATATTTCTAGCTTACCCGTTACAGATCCTCCATCTTATAGGTTTAAAGTTATTCAAAATGTCAAGTATGTAGCAACCAATCGAATTAAAGTAAGTAAAAATGATAAAACATGAAGTGATGTTTCATTTTTCGTAAATTCCAAATATACTGCAAGCGCAATGCCACTGTTCCATCTTCAAGTCCATCACTTTTTGGGTAATAAATTATAACGATTTTTTGGTTTAGAATGAAAAATATAATAGGCAATATGGCAAATAGTAGGGGATAATATCGATAACGTCAGAAATGTAGCACTTCTTGGATTTTATTGCGTCTACATGTATTCAAAAAACCGCTTGCACGCCGATGAAAGGAGTTGTTCCGAATTTTGAATCGACGAGGAAATAAAGAAATGGATGGTCTGCGATGAATGGAATTATTTCAATGACTTGCGTTTCCTCATCAACTTCTTTCTCTGCTGAAGCTGAAGGAGCTGTGCGGGATAAAAAGCTAGCATCACTAACCAGCTGTCAGGCTGTCAGTACACATATTGTATTAGGGATACAAAATGTGCTTATTACATACAACATATTTATAATATCGTTGTTAGTTTGTTAGTACGGTAAAAGCACAAGAAGCTAAATAACTGCTAAATTACAACCTGGCTAATACTTGGAATTTTGAGCAACTTGCCTGTGGTATTATTCTCGCCAGAACCTCCTTCCTCGTTAATTTCTACATAAATCTTTTGAATGAGATTGGACACATGGATATTTTCTATCTTGTCTTTCTCTTTCTCTTTCTTGTTTTTTTCAACAACTTTTTCAAAGCATCCATGAAGTTCTGCATTCTCTTGAAACACGGATTTCATCCCAATCTGTAAACACGAGTAAACACTGTAAACAACTTTTCTATCGAATGTTTACAAACACATTTTTCATTATCATCGAGTTATTTTAAACACTCACTCTAGCGAAGTATTCTTTTATATTATCTGTAGACAATATTTGGAACTTCGGTAAATTGATTTCAATTTGAGTGGATTTTTGTACAGCTAGCGCAGAAAATATAGCTAGACTGAATTTGGTCTCCAATCGCTTCTCAACATCCGTCAGGCCATAGCGTTTCTCTGGAAGGACTATCACCAAAGAATAACGATCATCCTGGAAAATGTACGTGTGGGATTTAAGTAAGATTACTCAGCAAAGGTTATCCTATATTGTCTCATATATTGGCTTACGGCTTACGTAAAACCAGTATTATCGACCAAAAATCGTTTAAGGCCATTCTATTCTAAAGATATTGCTGACATGCATTTATATTTATAATTAAGATTTTCATACCTTATAAGGCAAGCCTATCGCCTTAGCTTTGTACTGTGGTAGGTCTGCATAAGGACAAACCATGGTATTTTTCATCATATCCACCTGGACTTTTTTACCTCCTGCATTATAGAAATTATCTTTTACGGTATTCTCAGGTGGAAATCTTGTCTTCCACTGGCCCTTGAAATACAGTGCGTTGAGGATTACTAAATGATTTTGAGAAGTTAAAGCGTCTGAAAAAATATAACCTTAGGATTATTATGTCTGCTGTCTCCAACTTTTTCATTTCTTGTGTTCAACACGTACCTATAGTGTCTGAGTTGTGTATGCGTATGCGTTATGACAATAAACCATTATTTTTATTATTAAACTATATTTCTTAAATCACCTTTAGAAATAATCTCATTGATTCTGCCTTGCGTAGCTTGATTTACCCATTTATTGATTTCGTGAGCAGCGTTATCAGGATTTGTGAAGTCCGTTAATATTATATGCGTCAGAAATTTTCTTTCGGCCATCTCCAGTATGTCCTTCCGAAATACGCAGTGTGGAGGAGCAAATATTGCATTCGCAATGACAAAATTAATTCCAAACTCAGGTTCATTCTACGAAACAAAAACCGCGAATAAAACTAATAAATGACGCTGAGCTAATGAACGGAATGAATTTAAATGAAATGTAATTGTTGAAACTTACCCTCATGGATTCAATAAGCAGGTGACATTCTGTAATCATCATTTGTTCATCGTGAAATTTCATGGTGGTTACTATTTCCCGATATGTGCTTCCCTTACTGCCTAGCCTCAGCAAAGCAAATAGGAAGCTAACGTTCATGGGAGATAGAACAAGATTGCTGTGGTAGGATGCATGCGCGGCCTGCAAAAGCAGCAATGAACCCATGTAACAAAGCGTACATAATGGGCGCGTTGTTAAACTCAGACTTTAGTTAGCCAGTCAAAGTCTGTCTAAATTTTCACTGCTCCTGAACTAGCAAAGAAATGACTTGCTTGTGTCAAAGTCAGTCAGCTGCCTGCTGGTTCTTAACCTGCCTAGTTCTAGCGATGATGCGCAAAACTAGGCTCCTCCAGAGCAGCCTGCTAAACTCATACAAAAAGTAGGCGAAAACTGACTGTCACTGTGTTGTTAAAAGATGGCTAATCTAGGCAACTAGCAGCACCGCGTTGTTAAATTCCGCCTAGATTAGAACAAGTATTGCTAGAATAGATTTGGTGTTGTTAAACTCTCGCTAGTCAGGCATTGCCCGGCTAAAAGTCTAGAAAATCTGGTGCTTTAACAACGTGCCCAATATACACATAAATGGGTCAAAATCAGAGGTGCGTTCGGGTAAACTCATTTTTTTCTAACTTGAAATTCGCGTGGCTTAGTTGAACTTGAGCACAGCCCTGGTCAATACATATATAGCTTAGCTATTAAACTTTGGTGGTGAAAACACATATACATGGAAAGGACTTGAAACGAGAATACAGAGCAAGTATAGCTAGAAGGCGAAAAACGCGAAGACGGTTGGGGGGGAGTGTAAAACAATTATATTGATATATGAGATGAAACTTTCTCTGTGCTTTCTTTATCTTAAATGAACTTGGAAAATGTCGGTGGCATTATGACATAGGCGTACCTTCCAAAATGTCCCATTGAACTCACAGATTGCACTATCTCTTCTGACCGATTCTAGAATATCTTGAGGGTCTGAGTTTCTACGGCGATGATGGTGGTGATGATGATGTTGGTGATGATGTTCATGGTCATGCTCGTTTTCGGCCATTCGCTTCTCCTGGGCTTAGGTAAATAAACCTATTCAAGCCCAGGTGTTTTATCTCAAGTATTTATGTGAAACTTAATGCTGGTTATACTCATTGGCAGCCGGAACCCTGCGGAAGAGGGTCCCCAGAAAAAGTCCCGCGGTAAGGCAGGTAACATGCACAAAACCGATGTTACGTACCCCGTACCCCCAAGATTTCTACATCAAAGTACCAAATATTTTAAATATATTGGTAAAAACTTACCTGTATGAAAATATGCACCAAACTGGTACTAATTACTGGTTTGGCAATCGGTAGGCAAGATTGCCGAAATTCGCTCAACTTTGAACACAACAGGTGTTCCTAAATGAGAAAAAAATACTTCATGTGAGAGAATTAATAGTGAGCTCAAAGTCATTTGTTTTCGGAACATTAAATGATTTGTAATGAGCAATTTTATTCTTAAAGGACGTAATTTATGTTTTAAAAATTATCCTACAGGTCAGGATAAAGAGTAACCAGATTTAGAAAATATGGGGAAGAATACATAAAATATTCCCAATAATTTTTAGGGGAAGGGCTCCCGCCACCGCGTGTGCTGTTATTATATCCAGAACCGTTTATGTAGAAACATGTGAAACAAGTATATGGGGATTTGGGTGAATGTAGTTTTTCCCCGCATCGACTTTAAGCCCTTGGTCTTTGAAATACACATAAGGGTTCGAAAGTTATTTGAAAATCTTGTTTTTGGAGGTTGTAGCAAACACGCTAATACTAGCTTGCTTTATTGCGCAAGCGAATCATTCAAAAGTTGAATATTCTACTTTTTGCGACTCACAAAAAAAGCATCTTCGTAAAAAAAGAATAGAAAAATAATCTAGTAATAACAAAAGTTGCGGCAAAAAGTGCCATACGAAGATGCGAACAGCAAAATAAATAAATAATTTATTTATAGGTAAATATTTTATTATTTAAAAATAGCACAAAACTTTCGAAATTGCAAAACGCGTGGTTTAGCAAAAACAAAAATACCATTAAGAGTACAAGCCCTTAAGTCCCACTGCACTGCACTCACGAAATTTTGACAGGAAGTTTATGTTTATGAAAAGATTTTTGTACAAACTTACTCCAAAATCGTAACGTGAGAACACCCTTTAAAAATTCCTATATTAATATATTTCTTCTTTTTAATTATTCCAATAAATTATTTCTATTTAAAATCTTTTAAGCGAGACCGCGGGATTTAGTAAAATTTAAAAAATTATGTTTAAGGGTACAAGCCCTTGAGTGCGCATCACGAAATTTCGCCAGCTTATTAACACTGGCAAGTAAGATTTTTG
>JAQFXU010005571.1:0-11460 GCA_034693705.1 Spatulosminthurus flaviceps | reverse complement strand
TTGTGTACTACATTCAATTATGTGGATGGTAATACCGTGTACAGCAAGTGTACTTGTGTGCAGATGCGATACATCTTCGGTGAAAATTACAAATCTTATTTACTTGACAGAAACACGGCTTACTTTGGTTTGACAAAGCTTTGTCAGCCCAAGCAAGGTGAAACTTTGGTAGTTTCTGCTGCTGCAGGTGCTGTCGGACAAGTTGGTAAAATTCTAGGTAATGAATTTTTTCTGCTCATTGCAAGGAGCATTTACTATGTATCCGTAAATGGTTATGGTTACATTTCAAAAAAATATTCTTTTCGAGAATACTCGAGATTTTTTCAGAAGAATATTATTTGAAATTGGTATAAACTATGTTTTCTTCCTGGCCATGTCCGGTATGTTTACTGGGAAGGGTAAGTTTTCAAAGCTTGATTATCTTAATTTGTGAGGCTTGTAAATTTTTGGAATTTGTAAAATAATCGAGAAAAACGTTTTTTTGACGTTGAGTACATATTGCTCTTTCTATCAAATTCTTCCCGGTGCGGTATGGTGCTCACTACCTCAGTATGAACTGGTCTCGCTTTTGGCAAAGCTAAAGTGCATGTATTGAACGGTTTTGCCTATTTGCCTACTTTAGGAACGGAATGAAATACCTGTTGCTACACTGAAAGTTTTTCTGTCCATTTATTTTAAAATGAAGTCACTATATATTTTCTCCAATACATCTTAAATAATAGTGTTATGCGGTTGGCATAGCAACAATTATTATTTGTTACAATGTTAGTGCTATCAAAACAACCACAGTAAATCATGAAAGATTTCATTACCTCACACTCTCAGTCGTCTCTCTCCTTCCTCTGCAGCAGCATTGATTCCTCCATAGCTGTTTACAATTTCTAATACACGACCCAACAACGTAAAAGTCAGCACAACAATATAATAATATTCATTTATTAAAATTTTGTAGACCTCATTTTCTCTTTGAATTGAAAATTATTTTCAATTCAATTGATTCCCTTTACGCTCGAGTAGTACCTCAGCTGTAACACATACAATATGACATCTCCAGCAACCTACCCGGTAAGCATGCATAAATATAAAAGGATCCTCGTCTTATTGGGTCTTATGTCTTGTTTCTTTATTGTCTACCTGTAATTAATGCAATGGGTAATATCTCGTAGAGGGCCGTAGGTGCGGGTGCAAGTGAGGGCTGCTGCTGCTGTTTTGACTGTGGATGTTGTGACTGTGGTATTTTTGCATCGTTACAAGAAATTCTGTTTGCCTATGCTGAGAGTTCTTGACAAATTAAAAAATTTCCAGGTTGCTGTGGTTGCTGTTCTCCATGCTTGGATGGTTGCCCTTCCCTTCCTTTCCGAACTATTCGACAAGTTTTGAAATTTAAGGAATCACCTTCTCGGAATTTCTGTTGCGTTGCAGGACCTGGTTGTAGCTGTTGTATGTTCTAAGATCTCAATATATTTCTTTTTCCTGGGAAACAATGACGCTATATGTTGGAACAAGATTACCAAAAGAAAAGAGTTAAATTCTAAATTATCTAAACATGCTGTACTGTTGCTGGGTTGTGTTGTGAAATAAAGCACGTTTTGTAACCACCTAGAAAACTACGGAATGTATTTGAAAGCTTGATTCTATTTTAGACTTTATAGTTGATGAAAATATGATATGAAAAGTTTCAGGAATTAGAGAGTAGAACATAAACTTTTATTTGCAACTGGTATCACAATGATGCTTGCCAAAAAACACAGTTACAATGTTGCATGTTTTCCAAATAATTTTTGGATGATTATAAAAGCATATGAATTTCATACTTCTTATTAGGTGGTCGCAAATTGTTTACTTATCAATGAAATTACCAACGCAATATCAAAACTACATTAAGGTTTTATTGGACTCGTGGTCGTGGCTAAAAATCCAATCTCCGGTTTCAATTAGCATTGTGTGGAAATGTGTCAAACCTATTTACTAACTAGCCACGACACGACGACAAAATAAGATTGTACGCAAGTACAAAGCTTGTAATACACTATTTCATTCACAAAATTTGGTAAGAACACTGAATGGTTAACATTTGTCATTTGTAGCTTTTAAACTGTTCTTTAAATGTCTTCAATACTGAGGGAGACTTCCCAAATATTAACTACGCATTACAATCCATGAATTTTGTTTAACATAATTTCATATGTGTAATTTTATTATTGAAAGAATTTGGTAAAATTTCTCTCTCTCTCTCACGCATATACATAATTACCATAAAGCAAGAAGAAACCACAGAGAAAGTGACTTACACGAACACAGATTGTGAGTAAATTTGGTGAAAAGTACTCTCTCTGTCTCTTTACATGACAGGAGAGGCTTTTAGTTAGATGCATATCTGTAATTCTTTGAATTCCAGTAATCAAAACAGTCATTCAATTATATTAATCATTAATTAAATGTTACTTTCATTTCTAGAGCCCCCTGATTTTGCAGCAAGGATAAAAATGGCAATTGTTAGGGAACTTCCACACCAAGAACCAAGACTACCAAAAGTATAAGTTTTGGAATGATTATCAGACGAAGGCTTTTTAACGATACACTCAGAATTCCGTAACGCTCGGCAAAGTTTCCTGTTTTCGTAGTACATGCTCCAATAAGCTCAGTGGTATCCATGTAACAATTTAATTAACGCTGGATTTAATTACTCCCTTTATCTCTCAATTATGTACACGCTCATTTGTAGTGTGTATACCAGATGCTCAAGGCTGCACTCAATTGCCACAGATTATGTACCTGTACTTGAGAGCACATCTACAGGGATTTGAATTATTATTACGTACTTGAGTATAAAATTTAAAAATAGCCTGCGTATGGAAATCCTCCGTGCAATAATTATAATTGAAATACCGAACCCATTAAATATTTCCCTTAATTACAGGACTTTTTGAAAATGAGACTAGTAGTTAAGTGAATGTATCAATCCCAAATCAATGAAACTGCCAACCCGGTCCAGGAGCCTGCGTTAAGCAATGCGTTAATTAATGTGCTAAAATTAAAACGCAAGTGTGGTGGTATTACCTAACTCCTGTTATTTACACATACTCATACACACGTATGTTTAGGTACGTGTCAGGGAAGATGACAAGCATGAAGCAATTATGTACCACAAATACACTGGGAAAGTTCAGATGTGAAGGGAAATGTTCGTAATAAATTAGAGAAATGACACAAAGTATCGATTTTGGTGGGTGAAATTCCTCCAGTCTTTCACATATGTCTCTTTTCCACATTAGCCTTGAAGAAGAGGAAGGAACTTTGCGGAATCAACGAGTTTTGAGTAGAAGCAAGAATCAGTCATTCCAACGAGATAGTCCTGTCACACCTTCACAGGCGTCTGCATCTTCTATTTGTAATTTGTACGCTTGTCGTTTAGGTTTATATGAAGGAACATTGATTTTACTCCTGCTGGTTCCTCATCCTTCTTTCTTCATACTCACTCAATGAAAACTTTTTCCTTGATTATTCTTGTCACTTGCATTCTTCACTCACTCTCACTCGCAGGAGTCCCAGGATATAACTTCCGGACAATACCCTAAAGTATCACTTGTTTGAGCATAAATGAAACCACTGTGTGTGTATGTACTTGCATCAAAAAATTTTGCATTGCAGTTGCATTTAGCCCAAAACCCACTACCGTAGCAGACACCTTGTCTGTGTAGAATAAAAGGTGAGAGAAAAAAAGCTTGCGGGAAATGTTGCCAGCATTTATGAAAGGAATACGGAAAACCGCACAGCTGACGACACATGAATCTGTTTGTTATGCTACACCGAATTTCCCACCGGAGAGCTCATGTAGAGATAGCACTTTACTTGAGGTGCTCAAGTTCACCATTTCATTATGTATGGTTACTTCACAGAATGCATTAAAGGCACTTGGACTCAAAATACTTGGGAGCTCAAAGGCTGCGTATGAATTTAAAATTAAGATGGCTCAAAATTCATGCATATGCATTCATACACTTATCAGGGTCTCAATAATTACATTAGAAGCACAAGCCCGTGTGGCATTATGCATGAGCATTCAAGGTTACGAGATTAGATTGTTTACCCTCTATGTACTCGACCGGTATTTGAGATTAAGTTGAACTTGAAATATTCCATGACATTGTCGAATCCTTGAAACTTACATAAAGTGTATGGAGATCCGCCCGTAAAAAATATATCCTCGCTTGGAAATTGACCCGCCAAAGGCTAACTTTTTGTGCGGAGGAAAAATTATTTTTAATTTGTCATCACAGACTGAAAAAGAACCAAGCTAAATATTGACGTTTTGAAAAAAGTAGGAATACTCTCAGTTGAAAATAGCAGAAGAGAGTTCATTCTGGAACCTGCAAAAATGCTTGCAAGAAAGATTGTTTTGAGGAGACAGTTCAATGGAATACCGAAGCTTGAAGATTTCGAAATTTTACAGGAGGCTCTGAGTGATATTCAAGAGGGAGGTATAGTTGCTTTAAAGTGTATATATCTGTACAGCTAGTGCTGCACTTGTATGTACAGATCTGAGAACAAATTACCCCATTAAAAATTGCTAGCTCAGCATGTTTTGGTTTGATTAATTTACATTAGTTTGACTTGCAGAAATCCTGGCTAAAGGATTATGGCATTCTGTGGATCCGTATATGCGGATGGCTTCCGTTGGGCTGAAGGATGGGGAAATAATGCCGGGTCGGCAAATTGCACGGTAGTAATATTTGGAAAGATGCAGGAATTCAACATTAATTATGAGCCAATATGAATTTATTTATTTAGTCAAGATTCAGCATTATTTTCCGTTTTTTTTATGTTCCAGAGTTGTACAAAGCAAGAATACAGGTGTTCCGGAAGGGAGTTTAGTAATGGGGAATTTTGGATGGAGAGACCTGACTGTCTACAAGCCTGAAAAGGATGTTAATTATGATAATTTCTACATTTTACCGGATATGAAGGGTTTACCAGCTTCCTACGCTTTAGGAGCCGTTGGAAGAATTGGGTAACTTTCAATATTTAATGATATGGGAAAGAGATCTAGACTTGTATTTTGTTCACAACCAGATCTGAACTATTTAGAGTTTTCATTATGGGTGTTTATTATAATACTATTATCATTGTAGGATATTTATTATAAATTATTATTTTTCTGTCATCAGAAATACTGCATACTTTGGTTTGACCGAGCTATGTAATCCCAAGAAAGGAGAAACGTTGGTGGTGTCTGCGGCGGCTGGAGCAGTGGGCAGCGTTGTAGGGCAAATTGGGAAGATCAAAGGTATGTTTTAGTATGTATTTTTGATGTTAAAAAAAACTACATCATTTTCAGTCACAACAAAAGAAATGGTTATATAGGGCGAATCTATGAAGTAAGAATTTCTAGGACTAAAAAATCACGCATTTATATGTTCTCTCATGATTGAAAGAAAATAAAACGTGTATGTAAACAAATGAACGTGCTTTGCTCTATAAATTCTGTATTTGTTTAGGTTGCAAGGTTATAGGGTTTGCTGGATCAGATGAGAAACTGAATTGGCTTAAGAATGATTTAGGGTTCGACCAGGTTTTCAACTACAAAACTGCTGGTGTTGATGAGGTTCTCAAGTTAGCAGCACCTCAAGGAGTGGATTGCTATTTTGATAACGTAATCATATTTTAAAATTATTTTTGGTGTTTAAAGAGACGGAAAAATATTATTTGTTTTATGCGAATTTTTATATTTAATTTTTTACACTGCCCTCGTTAGGTTGGAGGAGAGTTCACTTACCATGTCATGAATAATATGAACTTGTATGGACGTATTGCGCTTTGTGGTGCCATCTCTAGCTACAATAGTGACAGATCCAAACCCTACACAGGTACGTGTGTAGTTATATATAGACACCTACAGCCATCACACATATTTCTTAACCATGCTTTACAAAAGAAGAATTTTCACAGCCAGTTAATGTTACTGGATGTTTTGGCATGACTGACAATGAGCATTTTTTACCATTTCTATAGTACCAGTGAACTATCACAATTGGATTTACAAGCAAATTAAAATCGAAGCGTTTGTTGTCTCCAGATGGAAAAGTCGATGGTTGGAGGGAATTACGCAGCTTCGTGATTGGGTATTGGAGGTGAGCAACCAGTGGTTTTTTGTTCGATTTTTTTATTGTATATAGGACCAACTTGAATGTAAGCAGTAACAGTAATATTGAATATCCGTAAAACTAATTTTCTCTAAAAATGATTTTTTTCAGGGAAAGCTGCAGGTCAAGGAAACAGTGGTTGAAGGATTTGAAAATATGCCCTCTGCATTCATCAGGTTGTTCACAGGTGAAAATATAGGGAAAATCGTTGTAAAGTCAGATTAAATTATTATGGTATTTTGAAATGAAATAAATAATTTGTAAATAAGATTGAGCCCACAAGTTTCCACTCTCTAATGTATGCAGCTTTTTAATTCATAGTACTTTGATCCAGCAATACTTTAAACATAAGTTCAGTGAGCAATTATTCCTGGTTTCCTGTTTGGTTTTTGACACTCACATTCAGTTACGCCGTGGCAACTATGTAAGCCATTGGCGACTTGCAAGTGATTGAGTCTTCTTGTTTAAAAAAATATGTATATTTATACGACTACAATACAAGATTCGGAAAACTATGAAAAACGTGAAATCTTCTTGGTGATTGCGATCCAGTCCTAAAAGGCAAAAACCAAGTTCTTGTGTGAATATTGGATTTATTCTAAAAGCAAGTATGAAGTATGAACAAGGAGTATTTGGAGATATGTGCTATAACGATTGAATAATTCAAATAATATTATTGGTGTTTATGTATATACTAATGCTCCCTGTGAGGCTGTATAAAAATCATAAATTGTACGTACAGGCTTAGGTATGTAATAAGCATGTTAGATATCTTTTGAAAAGATATTTCATTTTTCATGGTTTCGCTGTCAACGGATGTTATCACTGTTTGATTTGAATAAAATTTTCCATGCTGTTGCTTCCTCAGTTTCTTCAATTTTTCTTCGTCCTAGCCAAATGATTACACTTTTTTTGCATTCATAAACTAACCTTGAATATTTCGAATCTGAGAAAGGAAATATGCGCAGAATATTTCAAAGAGAATGGGAAATAACATTCATTATTATGACCAATGATGCATTGCACTGTTCCTGAAAAGTTCTTTGAAACCATATAATGTGAACAAAATGCCTCCCTAGAAATTTAGCTTTCGTGAGCAAGATTTATTTATGGAAGAAATGGAGAATTTTTTGAAGGTGTTCTCAAGTCTCATTTGATGAGTAATTTGTTTTACTTTAATTGTATTCATGCAAGACCTGCTTGTAACCACGCGCATGGTTAAAGGGCATGGAAGGAAGAAAATCAAACCAATTGGAATTCATACCCGATTTCCGTTGTAAAATATGTGTGAATGAGAAAAATATTTTAGTCGTCATTTGTATTTTACCAATTTCCAAAATACATATCCGTTTTACATGCAAAATTGTAGCTGCTCAATTGTGAAAGATATTTTTCAATTCTTGCTTATTTATTATTATTCAAAAATTGAAAGAATTTGTTGAAGGCCTTTCATCCAAGCTGAATTTTCCCCTCTCAATGCATGTGATTTTATTACTTTCCAGGATTTGGTTGACAAATGCCGTCATGTATGTATATAGGTAGTACAGGGGCGAACTAAAGTTTCCATGGGGAGGTGGGTACGAAAGTTAAAGTTTTTTTTGGTTATTTTTGGTATAATTTGTAACACTGCAGAAAGTATTTGTTTGAAAATTTGGGTGAAATATAAAATATTTTCACAACTTTTGACAATTTTGCATTATTGAGATTTTTTCACAAACTTTTGCTAAAATTTTGATTTATTTTATGGAAATTTTGACGCTTTTTGTCAACGAAAATTCCATAATATTTAAAGGTGCTAGGACTTCCGCAGATTTTAAGAAAATTTGTAAGATTTCTTCGATTATCTGACGGTGAGAAGTAGTACAATTTCTAGAAAATGTGCTACCCACTAATAAATAAATAACAAAATATACTTTGTGCTACAAATTCTTGAAAAAAATTCTAAAAAGTTTTGCTGGATTTGAGAAAAGTTTTGCTACATCTATCACCGTAGCATTAGAAACTTTAAAGGATCAATTTTTAAAGAGAATTATAAAAGAATTCCTTTTTAGAGAAACCCTTCCAAAATTTATATAATTTTAACACGTTATTGGAAAATAATGACAAATTACAACCAACGTTTCAAAACGTTTGTAAAAATAAGTTGAATTTTATGAAATTTTTCGCACAATAAAAGAATTTAATAAAAAATATCTACTTTTAGAAAATTGTGAGGGGGTACATAATAATATATCTAACAACTACGTATCTAATAACATACGATGCATATCAGTACACCCTGAAATTTTTTGGTCTGTTCACGTACCCCCTGTACTATAGGCCACCGCCGCCAATGTGACGGAACTGTATTGGAAACAAAACATGTGCATGGAGTCCAAATTCCAAGGTCTCATTCACCCTTGAGTAGAATAATACTTGAAGTGGGAACGAGATGAAATTGTATTTGAAGACTGCTGGGCTGTCTATTAGCCGACTTGTTTTGACGAAGGTATGTGCTTGTAGTTAACTTCGTTGTTACATAATAAGTATATTGCATTTATTCGAAGAATACATTCAAATGCGGATCTTTGAAATATATTTTTTATAGAATAGAAATCAGATTTTTCCATATTCTAAACTTTTTTCTCAAAGCCAAACTTAACTTGTACAAAATTGCAAATATTTTCAGGTTATGAGAGTGACTGTACCAAATTTTTAAAATGAGCAAAATAGCCAGGATTGCAAGGAAATTTGTGCTTCAGTCGCACCCACAAGGCAAGCCGAAATTGAGCGACTTTAAATTGGTACAAGAAAATTTACCGGCAACTCTTCAGGAAGGAGGTTTAACATTTCTTTACAATTTTAAAATCATTGAATTATCCTAAAATATTGAATATATTTTTTTAATGTCTCCCAAAGCGTTTACAATTTGGGTTAAATATTTATGAAGGTTATGTAATGAAGATTTTATTGGAATAACGAATTTTGAGTTTATTTTTGAATGGTTGATTCTTTTCAGAAATTTTGGCAAAGGCAGAATGGCTCACTGTAGATCCCTACATGAGAGGTGCTCTGTTGGGTTTGAAGCAAGGTGAAACAATGATGGGATCACAAGTTGCAACGTAATTTTAACATACATTGTTTAAAACTTCATGATTAATGTTATTCTTTGACTTGCATGATTTTGGCAAAGGCACAGAAAGTATTAACGAATTTACCATTTATCAGTGTAATTGAAAGTCGGAATTCGGAATATCCGGAAGGAACCAAAGTAGTGGGAAGCTTTGGCTGGAGAGATGTTACAGTACATAAACCCAGTGAAAAGTTTAATCCTTTGGAAATTTACAAAATGCCAAATATGAAAGGTCTTCCTGATTCCTATGCATTAGGATCGGTTGGTATGCCTGGGTGAGGACAATTTGATATTTTATAAGCGGTTATAAGGGCTAAGGCCGATTTTAACCTGAATAAATCATTTATAATTTATAACCCTTTTTGGATTTTTTAGATTATGATTAATGATTATTTTTTACTCGCTAATTTTTATAGGAATACTGCCTATTTTGGTGTAACTCGAATTTTAGAGCCTAAAGCTGGGGACATTTTGGTTGTGTCATCTGCAGCAGGAGCAGTAGGAAGTTTGGTTGGACAAATTGGAAAACTGAAAGGTTCGGATGGTTTAAGTATTTTTCCAATACTATTTTGTGGTTTATGCTGAAATATTCGTATTTTGATGAATTCAATTTTTAAAAATCAAGGATGTACTGTCTTGGCATTTGCTGGAGATGATGAGAAGCTAAAGTGGATGCAGAATGACTTAGGCTTCGATCATGTCTTCAATTATAAGAAAGTAAAACCCAGGCAAGTTTTCAAAGAATTTGCTCCCAAGGGAATCAATCGTTATTTTGACAATGTGAGTTTTAAGAAGATAACTTCATTTTAAGGTATCATCAAGTTGGGTTATGTGTATTAAATGGATGGTTAATTTTAAGGTTGGAGGAGAGTTTGCGTGCTATGTGATGCAACACATGGTGCCTTATGGAAGGATTGCTGTGTGCGGTGCCATTGCAACTTACAATACCGAACAAAAAGGACCCCCATTAGGTATGTTTTTTACCTCTTGCCGCATTATTTAAATTCAATTTAAGAAATCTTATGCATATAACAAACCTAAATTACAAATACTAACAATAAGAATTAACAACTCACCACTAATATCCAACAATTCACACAGTTTGTAATAATTGGTGCTTAAGATCCACACCAGTATATTTCCTGGAATTTTAATAGTCTTAATCAATTTAGGCCATACTTTCTATATACATCTTTGGTATGTGTAGCTCAGGAGTTCAGTACATGGATTAAAGGATGGAGTAAAATTGAAACATATTATGTTAATATCAAATTTGGAACACATTCCAGAATTGGATTGTTGGAAATGTAATATAGAAGTATTAGTACTTCTAAATCGATTTACAAGTACACCTGTCGAGAGCTTTGAAATTGTTGATGGTTCGTAATTATATGAGGGGAAAATTTCGACGGTGTTTATTGTCGGTAAATCATTTTCATGTCCTAATATGCTTCCGCAGTTCCTATGGACTACCAGTCACTGATCTACAAGAATTTGAGGATTGAGGGATTTGTTGTTTGGAGCTTTAAGAAGGAATGGATGCAGGGACTTGAACAAATTCGGGATTGGATTGTCGAAGTGAGTTTAATTTACACCGTCTTTTCGCACTTTTATTAGTATTGTATTTAGTAACAAATTCTAATTTCCATTAATTGCATTTTTATTATATCAATCACAGGGAAAGCTCAAAATACAAGAGACTAAGTCTGACGGCTTTGAGACCATGCCCCAAGCATTTATTGACCTTCTCGATGGAAAGAACATTGGAAAACAAATCATCAAAGCCTGAAAACTGACAATAAACATTTAGGATTAGGAAGGGCTTACCCTAGTTCAGCATGGTTTATTACAATCATCGTTCTTAAATTTAACAAGGACCAACTGGACATTGCAATAAGTCATAAGATTGATATGAAACGTTGTGTACGTATCGACAAGTTTGAATCGCTTTGATTATTACCATATTACCAATCCAATGTTGTCAATAAATACTTCCTGAGACTGTTACCACAGAACTTAAGTGGTGGTATAGTTCAAAACTTTCTTATAATTAATGATTAAATTAGCAGCAATTCATAAGAATTGGCATTTTCCACTATGACTGTGATAATACATTTGTATACTTCATATTTGAGGACTTTAGAATCAAACTGGAATAAGTCCACTTTTGTAAATTTTACAGGAACCGCAAAAAACTGTAATTTC
>JAQFXU010005570.1:0-11462 GCA_034693705.1 Spatulosminthurus flaviceps | reverse complement strand
AAGCTTAGTGCAGAAAATGATGAAACCAAGAAACGGTTTGGTTTGGGTGCAGGGTTTTTTTCATTTTCTGCACTTAGCTGAAAACAAACTAGTCTGCTAAAAACACCGGCTACAACTCCGTAGCCATGCCACAGCACCTTGTGGCAATACAAAAAAATGGGTGGCGTAAAACTAAACTTTTTATTTATTAAGAGAAAATTAAGAGTCCCAAATATATTGGCTTGCATATATAGAAACTTAACAGCCAATAAGTAAGCAGTGTACATACACGTAATTGCTTGAATTAATGAGTGTGGATATTTATATTAATTGCCCCAAAAGATACTATATTTTCCTTATGTATCACCCGTCTATGGATGTATTTATTGAAGGTCCTGATATTCAATGTAATATACCAGCTAATAAAGCCTTTAATGTAGCAACGAAAAAATCAAAATCAAAAAATCTATTCGTAGAAAATACTTTATATGGCGATTATTTGGTCAAATTATTTAGGTCTTATTAAGTAATTATTATCATCGTCTATTCAACTTAAAATAATTTCCATGAATAATATTCATAGTTTTTTCTTTCATAGTTACCTTACTTCTCCTTTAATCGGCTACTAAATTTTCCCGGAAACAAGTATATAATTTTCTTTGACACCATAAAGGATGACAGGAAATTATGTGAATGCCTATTAATTGTGCAATTATTGCAATACAGTGCCTATTTAGGCAAATATCATGTATGAATCAGTGTAAAAATTACTTTTCATTCTATGCGCGTTTTAGGTAAATATGTTTGTACTGAGTACTTATTATAACTACCAGCAATTATTTGATAATTTCTCTGCCATAGCTCTACCTCTTACTACTCACAGAAGCGAGAAAATGACGCTCCAAAAATTACTTGGCATCTAATAAGAACATCAAATATGTGGGCTTGCGTAGAAACTTAACAGCCAAAGTAATGTACGCAGGTAATTTCTTGAATTAAATAGACAATAACAAAAAATTATAAAGCTGAATCCCCGTCAAATAAAATTGCCAACATTCCCATTCACGACAGTGCTCATCAAGGTAGTTCCATCAAAGTTCGTAGAAGCACGTAAGAAAAATGTGCACTCCGTTGGTAAGAAAATACGTGTGAAAAGCATTTTTACTAAATAGCGTCTTCCATTTCAGTCCCTACATATGGGATCAGAAGGAGGAAAGCATTTCCTGTACAAACTCCCTCTGGAAAAAACTCTTGTGGTATTTCAGTATCCTTGCCAAGGTCCAATATGTTTTGTTCCTATTTTACCATTTGATAGCTCTCCGTGAGGAAGAAAATAATCACATTTTCCAGCCACTCCTGGTTTTGTTCATAGTTTCTTTTAGCTTGGCAATTATCATCCAATTATTCCTTCTCCGAGCCTATGAAGAATTCCCTGGATTGGTTCTGGGTTTGACGGGATTTATGAACGAATTTGAAGGTTTGAATAAACATATGTAGATTTAAGGAAATACGTAAATACATACAGCACTGCTCAAACCCAGAGGGAATACAAAACCTCTAAAAAAATTGTTTAAATGAATTCCTTTTTTCAGAGACTTTTCGGGACAAGATTGTGAGAGGGAAAGATTTTGTCATTTTTGTGGATGTCTGTGCTGGATTGATGTTCTCCATTTATAACGTGAGCGGGCTCAGCGGGCTAATAATACTGTTGTGTGCCTCAACGGTATTTACTTTCCCTGAGCTACCTTTTCTATTCAGTTCCCTTGCAACCAATCCACGGAGTCTGCATTGGGGAATTTGTATTGCGATTGCAATTTACCATGCGTATTTACTAGTCCTGTTCATTGGTGTGGTGATGCTCGTATCTTTCCCCTTATTTCCTTGGATATTTTATGGTGTGTCCATCCTGAAGGAAATGGGGTAAGAAAAATTATTTTTGTTAGTTTTCCGTAAAAGTTGTTGTAGAATGCTGTGAGTGTAATAAGGACCCGACTTGTGTGAGAATATTTGTGCATATTTTGGCTAGACCTCAATCCTGTTTTTTATTATGACATTTTTAATGTAGCTCTGGAAAGGAAAATTATTGGACAAGGGAAGAGCTTCGCACAGTGGCTTCATTTCTTTTGGTGTACAAGAGAATGGAAGTGCTTCAAAAGCATTTGGAACGATTTGTAGGACCAGTGTTATTACCCGCTGCCCAGAATTGTCTCATGGTTATTTGTACTTATGGAGCGTTTGGAGCGATACGGATGGAAGGAGCCGTGTTCATTTTTCTCTTATTCGTATTTTTGAATGCGCTTTCGGCATTAGGAATTTTATTCAGTTTATTGGCAGATTACCATGAGTTGTCAATGGCTGTACTTAGTGAATGGAGAGTATTTCATGGGAATGATAAGATTATAGTGGGAAAACTCTGAAGGCTATGCAAGTGATGAAGTTTACAATTGGGGAACAATACTTTGCTGATAAGGGCTTGGTCCTCACAATATTTTCCTCTATTCTTGAAAATCTCACAGGTCTACTCATGGTATGAAGTCCATTAAATATGTACATATTGAATTTGCATAAGGTCAAGGGAGTAATAAATTCAACACTTATTGCACGAGGGAACAAAATGTAATCATTTTCGTAGAAATCAATTCATTCGCTTAAAGGTTAGCCAGTAATGGTATCAAAACAGCCGACGGATTAATCTCTTAAGTATAGTGTGGGATGAGGCAAATTTTATACTTGTTATGGCTTATTATAGTTTTACTCGTGAGAAAAGCTAACAATTTTGATCCTCTGCTGCAGTCTACAAAAAAATGTAAATGTTTTCTCCGCTCTTAGAGGAATTGACTCGAATAAATTCGAGCAGGATGTTTTGAGAAAACGTAATCGCATGTCAAAATAATTCCCCAAGCTTCATCCATTTCAGTTCCCGCCGTGATCCCATCCATACAAATAATACTCTTCCTAATACTAAATCAAATTACCATATGCAAAACAATTGAAACAAATAGGACTTACTCAAAAATAACTGCAACTAGGGTAATTGGTAAATTAAATCCTATTTTTTGGGCTTGATACAAATTTTAAGAAAAACCATTCAATATGTATTTCGTGTTCCTAAATAAAGTGAATAGTTTAGGAGTATTGGTGGTCCTTGTTATTATCTTTGGATCAAGGGATCGTCGCCAAAGAACATTCAACGTCTGAGGAGGTACTTGATCAAGGTAATAAATCTTGTCCAAAGTTTTGGTCTCCAAATCCATTTACATACTAATAAAGTTAAGCGTAAGTCACTCTTTACAGGAAGCCCTGGAGGTAAAATGTGAATCCATGGAAGTTCATGGTAAAAATCGGAAAAAGTAGAGAACATTTTGGAGATGTTCCCTATAGATGGCCAAGAATTGCATCGGGTTCAGATTCGAGAATGGGTAAACCAACACGTAGGAAACTTGGGTTTGAGGGTCTCCAAGCACAGGGTTATGCATTTTTACGACTATTGGCATTTTCACTGCATTATTTACTATAAAGGCTTACCCTGAACTGGCTTTGTTCTGAAATCACTACAAACTTCCCAATTTAGCTTTATTGATTTTTAATGATGAAAATCATGTGTTCTTGTTTACAACAAGATTCGGGGACAGCATTGATTCGTTCAAAGTATATACTTATATGGAGCTTGGAACGCCATAGTGACGGCTGTGGGTCCCGAGACAATAAATAAATGATTTTTGAAGTCGCCAGTAAGCTTGAAACTCTGTTTACAAAGGTTGGAACGATCAAAATATACAAACATCCGAAACATAGGAATGTTTTCAAAAGTGGAAAGTAAGAAGAAAAAGATTTTCTCACCATTTTATATTTACCTTCTACTCTGGCATAATTAGTGACCTATATATCTTCTTGTTCTTGCCCAATAGAGCTTTAATGTGTACAGCAGCGTTCAAAATCCCTGATATCCCAGGTTTTGTAGAAGACAAAGGAGTTTATGGGATTCACTGAATGTACAGGGAATCCAACATACTTGTCCTACTGTAACATATTGGACACATACATCCGTAGTCCAGATTGCAATAATTATGTGTATGCCAATTCTAAAAAGGAATTTAGAACCTGAAACAATGCCATTTGGGAATTATCATAGGCATTCGATCCAAGGTGTAGGGAAAAATTCTACGTAAACCTTCTTTTCAAATATTGACTCCGTGTGGTGAGTTAAATATAACTTATTTGTTTAATCACACAACATCCTCTTTCTCACACTTTTTTCTAACATCTACTGAATCACAACCTCATTGTGCTCATCCATGCGGGCCTCCTAACAGCGATCTCTCAATAAATAACAATATCCCAATGTTTACGTCCTTCCAATCTCCAGTATCTTTCTATTAGTAAGTAAACCAGGCAATTCTTGGAGCAAAGGAAACGTGTTCTCCGAGCTACATGAGAATTGTCATGTATCCTTTAATATCACGGGTATGTTCATTATCGTAGGCTGGAAACATATGTCCTAATTACTACATATATACTCAAATGAATGTATGTATGTATCTACCGGGCTTGCTGCACAGTAGGGGACTTTATTGATTTAGGCTTTCGCCCTTTTAATAATGATTGAACATCTTTTTTGCATATGACACACAGCAAAAGGCTGTAAGTAAGAAAAATAATAATAATGATCAATTTTTTAGCACATCGAGTTTTGAGTTGTTACAATACAACAACAAACAATCATCTTATTCTTATGGGAAATAAGTTGGAGTTGGCTACGGAATAGGCAATGAGAACAAATATATTGTGAAAATGTTGGAAAAGATTTATTTTGTATGTCTACATCTTACACATGATCATGTTGACAGATCAATTAGTTATTACATGACCAACAAAATTGACAAGGCTGTACGTATATAAAAACCTTCATTTCCAATGTGATTTTCAGACTTGAGTTCCGAACCTGCGAAAAAGTCTTTCTCACTCCTATCCTGAAGAAACTTGTTGGAAAATTGTTGGTAGATTTGTTATTCTTTGTTCACAAAAATAAAATATACGGACCGTGAGTAAAAAAGTAAAGATTAAATCCATGACTGACATGCAGTTCCTTGCTTTTGATTGCATCGCCCCAAAAATTCAACCGAATTTAACTCAGGGCGATATCTTTGACTGGAAATTTGACGTTTTGCATTTGCAAGATCCCGAGAAAAGGTGAGAATTTTATTTCCAAAAAAAATCTGCGTTAAAAGTTTACGTAGTTGGAGTTTTTGATTCAGGGAACGAAATTGCAACCGATTGTATTAATAGAGAATAATTTTTCAGCATATGTTGGAACTTTTTTATCAGTTTTTAAGAGACAATTTGCATTTATTACGGTATTTCAGGCCGCTGGTATGGCTCGGGTCAAGGATCTTTCCCTCATTTGACTTTTGCAAGCATTTCAAGATTGATGAGCACATTTTAAAAAATTGGCTGAGTCTTATTGAGGATAATTACCATGCGGATAATCCTTATCATAATGCTACACATGCTGCGGATGTTCTACAAGCTACAGCCTACTATCTCAGGACAGCTGTGCTGGAGAAGCTCCTCGACCCTCTGGAGAAGATTGCTTGCTTGGTTGCTGCCATCATCCACGACATCGATCATCCTGGGAAAAACAAGTAATTTTTTTCAATTGATTTTCGAAATTACCTATTTTATTTTAAAAATTATATTTTATTTCATTTCATGTCTTATTCTCTTTCTTGACTTATTTCGATTTTTAAGTAATATTCCTTCCGCGTCAGTACTAATAATACACTGGTCCACCCCAAATAACACGGTAAAGTGCAAAAACCTCACTTCACTCCAAATTTAGACGCTTTCCCACTATTGCATGATTTCAATATTTCTAATTATCTTACTATATAATCTATCATTAAGTATCCATTTAGTTTTTAAATATTTGAATTTGCCAAAAGCTTTTTTGCTTTCAATGGGATTTCGTTCCAATGCTTCGCTGCCTGAAAGAAAATTAATTTCCGAAATAGCGTGGTTCTTTTGCCTCGGATTTCTCAAGGAGGGTAACGGTTCAAATTCATCTTATGAATATCATCAATTTTAGAATGATTCGTAGCTTTACATCTCCACTACGTATGACTTGTCATTACCAAAATTTCATTAAATTTTTTCTTCCAATTTCCAGTGCATTTTTAATGAACACGGACGATCCCTTAGCTATCCTTTACAATGATCAGTCAATCCTGGAAAACCATCATTCCGCTCTGGCCTTCCGTCTCACGTTAGAAGACCCAAATGTGAACATCTTCCAAAACTTGGACCGTCCCGTGTACAAAAATATGAGGAAAAGTGTCGTAGACATGGTGCTGGCCACGGACATGACTTACCAGAAAATCCATGTGGATAATTTCACCAATATATTGGCCTCTTTAGGAGTCGGGAAAGAATTTCCACGAGGAAATATCGAGATCCTCATGAGAATGCTGATCAAAGCTGCAGACGTGTCCAACCCAGCTCGACCCATCCACTTGGCTGTGGACTGGGCCCTTAGAATTAGTGAGGAATTTTACCGGCAGACGGAGCAAGAAATTGCTCGTAATCTTCCTCTCACCCTGCCCATGTTTAATCGCCTTACCTGCTCCATCCCGTCAAATCAAATTGGATTTTATAGGTTTTTAATCAATGAGCTCTACAAAAATTGGCATGGTAAGTGTAAAAGTTAATTTTGAATAAAAATTAATCAAATATCCAAAAATATTGAATTTCATTGGGACTTTGTATTTACATTCATTACTCATTCAGTATATACAATTAAAAAGACCGGTCCCCTATGGATCAGTTACACGGACGTTAAAGTACATTTCACAATTGAGAATTTAGTTATTTATAATTATTCTTAATGGACCTATGGAAACAGTAATAATTAGGTCACAAATTAAAATCACAGATTTTTAAAAAAAATGACAACCACAATTAATACGTTTCCATTGGTCTTTTTTAGAATTCAACGACCTCCTGGAACTCACGAAGAATTACAATTCTAACTTGGAATTCTGGAAGGATCTCGAGAGTAAAAATATTCAATCTCCTCAAGATGTTATAAATTATCTCAACGCCAATCCGTTCGATCAAAATGAAAACTAATTTACCTCACGTGTCATGTAATTTTTGAAGGCATTGAACTACGAAACACATTTGTAATTATTATTAACCTCATAAAGTAATAAAGTGTATTATTAATTTGTATTTTTAGACATATTATATTTATGACAATCATCTCTAAACAATGCGTGCACTAAAAAAATGTTTGTTTCCGTATAAGTTGATATAAAAAGTGAATTTAAAATTTGAATTTTTGGAACAGTCGGAATTTTATTATCATAATATTTTACAGCATTTCCTGCACTTAATGCACTTAAGGCAGTGTGGCAATGTATCTCGGCTCGATGATGAACTAGTAATAGTTCTGTACAGGGTAACACAAGTTTAAATTTCCACACCGGTCCGTCTTGGGAGACCAGTGCAACTCGAAATGTTGAAGGATCTACCGCCTATGGCTAGCGCTGAAAGACTTGACCGTATAAAAAAAACTTTACCTTTACTTTACCTTTACTTTAATGTGCATGACAATTAAAAAAGTATGAGCACAATCTATTAGAATCTGTTTACTAAATTTTACTAAGCTATAGAATCATACATATATAGCCCATAGGGTGTTTGGTACTGCGTAACTTTGACATAAATAATAAAATGGATTCGAGCCTAACCCAGCCAGTTGCTAGGATTAACTTTTCGCTATACGAACGTAGGAGCAATTTCCTAAATGGAAACAACAATATTTCCCTAGATCTCCCAAATATAGTATCCCGAGTAAAGTTAGAAGCCTTCGCCCCTCCAGATGTGAACAATAATAGAGTTATGCCGGAAAATTAAGAGGAAACAAAAATAAATGAGAACTCTAATGACGTAAGTTCGTTAGGTGTTATCGCGTTCACAACCTAATTAGTTCTGCTTAGTTCTTGTCAACAACCTTAAATAACAGAGTTATATTAGTTTATTAGCAGCATGTAAATTACTTTAATCTACAACGTCACCAATTATTTAATCTTTCTAGTGTCAGGGGAATTAATTTTCACTTTGATCTAAGGGATATTGGCGATCAGATAATTTGTAACAACTTGAGAAGATTGAATATTTTTGACTTATTCTACTGAATGAGAATAACACAAAATGAAATTGGATATTTGGTTAATTTTTATTGAAAATTAACTTTCATACTTACCATGCCTTACCAACTTTGAGCTGCTCATTGATTCAAAATGTGTAAAATCCAGTTTGAGAGGATGGGAAGGAGCAGATATGACGACTTTATGCGGCCATGTATAATCGCCACACCTGCTCCTTCCCATCCTTCCATGCATGGGCAGGGTGAAAGGAAGATTACGAGCAAACTATTTTCTCCGTTTGATGGAAAAATTCCTTGCTACTTCTCTCAGCCCATTCCAAAGCCAAGCAGATGGGTCCAGCTGGGTGGGACACATCCGCAGTTTTAATCAGCATTCTCTTGAGAATCTCCATATATTTACTCGTCGGAACTCCAAAGGGGATGGCAAAGTAGTGATGAAATTAGTCAAATGAATTTCATGTCGTTTCATATTTGTGGCCAGCATTGCTGGCCACAGACATGACTCGCCATAAAACCCATGAAAATGTCCAGTCAAAGATGTCCCGATATTTTTTCCCTCCTCTTTCTCTACAAAGAACGTTCCAAGTTCCGGAAGATATTCACATTTTTGCATGTTCTAATGTGAGACGGAAGACCAGATGAGCTGAATGGTGGTTTTCCAGGATTGATTTGTCATTGTATAGCATGGGCAAGGGGTCATTCGAGTTCATTAAAAATAGACTTAAGGACTATCCGCATGATAATTGTCCTCAATAAGATTGAGCCAATGTTTGAAAACGTGCTCGTCAGTCTTGAAATGCTTGCAAATGTCAAATCAGACAAAGATCCTCGACCTCGACCCAAGCCATACCAGCGGCCAGAAATACATTAAATTAAATGTCTAAAAGTAATGGCACAATAATTTTAGATACAAAATCCAATAAAACTAATATTAGAAAAAAATATTAAAAAACCACAAAAATACCGGCCCCACCCAAATTCTCCAGAAAAGATGCAATTATATTTTATTTACTGAACCTAAAATTAATCCAAGTACAGGAATTTTGCGGGTTGTATAGAAATAATTTAGAAAATAATAAAATCCTCATCCTTTCTGCCAAATGTCAAACGTCCAATTTCCAGTCACAGATATTACCCCAATTTAAATTTTATTGAATTTTTGGATAAATAAACCTGCATTTCGAATTGAATCTTTTATTTCTCTCTCACTCACTGCATATATATGTATTTTTATAAATAAAAAAAATAAAAATGTTGAATCCTACCGTGGAAATATTTCTTCGCCTACCCTCAAATGTTGAGCAAACAACAATGATAAAAATAAAATAGTAAACCGCAGAGTGATGATTAAACTATAAATTACAACGTAATGAGCTTTTCAGTAAACGAAATTTACATCTTTGAAATACGATGGAATTGTCCAAACTTATTTTAAATCTCATCCGCGTCTTCGAATGACTTAATTTCTACTACGAAATTATTTAACGGAACATCGTTTCTGCTTTTTGAGACCAAAATGTTTAGAAAATAAAGTTTGGGCAAGATTCCTTGATACCTTAATCAAATTCCTCGTGAGACGTTGAATGTCCTTCGGTGACGATCCCTTGAGCCAGGATTATGACAAGGACCACCAATATTCCTATCAACTTGAAAAAAAATTAAATAAAATTAAACGATTTAAATTCAAAGAGTGACTGGTACGAACTGAAAATGACGACTCGACCAGACATGCAATGTCCAAAACGGGGGAATTTTTAGGGAAGTTTTAAAACTCGTCCGAGCAGCCTTTTCCTTGATACGTATGACCTAAATTGTTATTAAATTAAAAAAGTATTTTATTTGCTTCAATTTTTTTTGTTGAGCGAATTATTGAGTGCTATTTGTGTGGATGGGATCTCGGCGTGAACTGAAACGGTTATGAAGGTTTGGGAATTATTTTGACATGGTGCGTTCTCAAAATATCCCCCTCGGATTATGAGTCATTTCCGGCAGAGCTAAAAAAACGCTTAATTTTTTTCTAGAGTGCGCGCGCACTCTAGAACCATAAGAGCGTCGAAGGTGAGGACGGTGTACCAGTATGTAAATCCTTTGTTACAACATATGGATATTGGCGCTTTTGAACCCTGTACATGCTGTATTTCCCAAAGCCCAATTATGCCTTAAGGAAAACAATTATTCCAAAATGTACCCACACGTGTCTTTACTCCATCCATGCTAGAACAATTATTATGATAGTTGATGAAGACGTTAAATGGTGAGAAAATTTTCTTGTTATTTCCACTTTTATAAAACCCTCCATATATCTCCAATGTTATACATCCAATTATATTTATAACTCCACACTATGTAGACGGGGTTTCAAGCTTACTGACGCCACTTCAGAAAACATGATTTTGTTGTTTCCTGTCCAGCACTTTCAGCAGCCCTCACTGTGACCATATTAATCCATTACGATGTAATGGTCATCAACCATTACATCGTAATGTTCTTTCTATTACCATTATTTGCTTTTACATTGCATTCTTTAGGGTTAAAGCTTATCCTGAGCTTGGCTCTATTAAAAACACCACAAAAATGACGCAATTTAGCTTTATTGACTTAATGATGAAAATAATTTGACGTTGTTGACAGCAATGATTCACTCCAAGTTTACTTTTATATGGAGTTTGGATCAACAAAGTGAGAGCTGTATGGGTCATCGGGTACATGGAAAAAACGATGACAGGGGACGAATAAATAATAATAGTGTTGATAAGGTGCTACAAGAGTTGACAAGGGATGAGGAACTTCCTTGGCGTAATTACATAGTTTTTAATACAATATGAGGAAATGATAGATTGGAGATAGAGAAGTCGCTGTGGAATCAGCTCTTTGGATTTGATTCCTAACCAATCCTATTGTAACTTCTGATTTTAACTTATGATTAGTGGGAAAACTCTGAAGGCTATGCAAGTGATGAAGTTTACAATTGGGGAACACTAATTTGCTGACAAGGGCATGGTCCTCACAATATTTTCCACTATTCTTGAAAATCTCACAGGTTTACTCATGGTATGAAGTCCACGGTGGTTGCCCTTAAGTTGATGAGTCGTAACGTAAATTAAATTGTATATGTATAGCTACTGTTGTAATTAATAATATAATAATACAATAAATTCCATACTTATATTGCACAAGCTCACAAGAGATTTCACAAAATGTAATCATTTTCGTAAAAATTCATTATGTCAAAATAATTCCCTAACTTTCAACCATTTCAGTTCACGCCGAGAGCCCATGGATCCATATAAAAATAATACTCTACCTACTACAGTAG
>JAQFXU010005569.1:0-11464 GCA_034693705.1 Spatulosminthurus flaviceps | reverse complement strand
AATATTATTTAATTTGTTACCTTACTCATTTCAGATAACTCGTTCAGTTCCAGTCTGGGCAGTCAGATAGTTACATTTGACTTGATGTGCGTCGATGAAGTGAAGGACGTGTACGTGAGAGCCTGATAAAAGGATTTTTAACTTTGTGGTGAGAGATTAAAGCTTATCATATGAATAATAATATTATCCCTTACTATATAATGACATTTCTATGTCACAGGCTTGCCAGGAAAAAGCTGCACATACAGATAGATTCAGGTAAAAAGTGCATTTTATTTCTTACAGATTTTATTTTTACAAGGAAATTCCTTATGGATGGTGGAGGAAAGGATGAGGAAAAATCCCATGCATGAGGATGTGTTGATGTGTAATGACAAATAAGAGGCAAGGAATAGTAATATTATAGTTTGTACAAAACATTCAAATCCGGCCCAAGTTGAGCTACATCAATACCTTTAGCACATTGACCAATGTAAATTATTGTCGAGATTTGAAATAATATTTCGAAAAATAAGAATATTAATGACCAGCGTGCATGGAGATGTCCCAGTACGAATATGAGAGTAAAAGCGCCGATGAACATGAAGACCAGAAAAATTATCGACCAGGCTCTCCAACGTCCGAAGGCTTTTAAAGCACTGCGTTTCTCGTTCTTCATCTTTACAAAATGAAATGTACGTACTAGTAAGGTTAAAGAAGTTTGATGAACAAGACTTATTTCATGCGAATAATTTTTCAAGGAATATTTTTACCTGATCGGCACCTCTGTAAAGGATCCAAGCCATAAAAATCTGGACGGCATGAATTATCAAGGCAAAGAAGATAATGATTCCGATGAATACTCCACGGAAGACCATTTCTGGAATGAAAAAGACGCCAAATTATAGGATTAATCTTGGGTTAGAAATTGGAAATTAATTATTTATACAATCATCTAAAAATATGGATTGTAATAATAATAATAATAATAATAATTATGAAATTTAATTAATATTTTAATACTAAATTAATACATTATGAAATATTACCTCCCTCCTTAGAATCCTTAACTTTGGGATCCTTCGTCACTAACTTTGTGGCAACCAAGGAATCCCCCATCATGTACAACATGAAGAGGAGGAAGCCAAAGGAGAAAAGCCCCATAATCTAAATTAAAAATACTTGGACACCATGAGAATTCTAATCGAAAATTGTTATTTTAAAAAATTGTTAAAAAAAGTTTTTTCCTTACCACATCTACAACCGCCAGAATTTTCACCACATCAGATCTCTTCATCGTCAAGCCGTGACTAAACGGGGCTATCCAATCCAACAAGAAGCCCCGCTGTCACTAATTCCGAAAATCCCATGGGTTTCTATTCCCATACTTTGTTACTTCACCCAAAGAGCATGTCTAACAATTGTTTACAAATTACTATTAAGATACACATTCATAGGATCACAGTTTACACTTCATAAAAATGAGAAAAATAGCAGGGGCTATAGAGAGAAAGAAGCAATTAAAACAAACCTTGTTGAAAAACTCACGTCCGCTTTTATTGGATATAAACTATCTCTAAATGTTCACATGTACGTTACATACTAAAAGTTAAATTCAATGTCACGTCAAGCAAAGAATCTTGCTTGAAATTAATACCTCAACATCTTCTTTTTTTAGATAATTTCTTTCTACTCGCACATACATAAACTCGCCTCTTTTTATCAGAGTCCATTATCAACCACATGTGCCGGCTTCTTTAAGCTTCCATGCCTAGGGCTCTATATAATTTTATACTCCAATGCAGCTATAGGCTATACATTTTGCAGTAAGATAAATATAGCTGGTACAGATAAATGGGAAGTTTAAAAAAATCCGTCTTTTTTTTACGCAGGTGCATATATTCTTCACAAGACTTTATACTATACTGAATGAAAGAAATGGACGTGGGCTTTCTATATACGAGAAATATTTCACTTGCGTAAGCCAATAAATTTTCAGCAGTATCAATTCTTTCGCCCTCAACGGGTAAATTGTAATTCTCGTCGGTCAAAAGCTTCATCATCCTATTTGAAACTATAATTTCCCTCGCAACTGGTAAATTGTCATTATCATACCGGTCAAAAGTTTCATCAACCTATGTTTGAAACTAAAATCGCTCAAACCTTTTATGCTTTTTAATTTGACCTTTAATATCGCTAGCCAAAAATTGTCCCCAACAGTGAGCTTGACGTTTAATAATGAGAAAAATGATCTTTTCAGGAAAATCTCATTTCAAGCCACGGAAACAATGATCTCTGCGATTCTCAGAAACATAATTTTCCCCCATTTCTCACCCACACGTGCTTCCCAATTCCGTCTGTCATTCAACCTAAAAGCTCCATATAGACAGTCAAACTAAAAAGTGGACAATTTCTCTGAAAAATCTTTCATGGGAATTGAAGTAAAGGATTAAAGTTTACATTTTCCCCTTCTCCACCAAAGCCTATGACGTCTTATCCAGCGGATGTGTGGCTGACACCATTTATCCATCCAATGCATTCAAGTTTATATTCTCACGTTATACATAAATACTACTTATAGAAATATTCATATGCTTCCAAGGAGATAATGTATATAAATGCCTTTACTTTAAGTACCATATTCCATGCATGGAGAATAAAATTGGCAGAGTCAACTTCTAATGGATATTATTTCGGCAGCTCATTCCTTTCCTTTCCATGTAACATTTAGCCATATGTGCTTAAAAGGGAAATCCGTAGCTCTTTTAATAGGAAAATCTGTCTTTGTATATATAAGCTGATAACCCAGGGAGTGTGTAAACGACGGAGGAAAAACTTCAAGTGGCAGGACTATTACAAACATGCATATGGAGATGTATATGAGAAAAAACTTCTACACACTACATACTCTCACTCCCAGTGTAGTAATGTGTGTAATGCTCATCTATAGCTATTAAATAATAAATAATGGTAAAACAGTTGCCTCCTTGCACTTGATTTATTCTTGCCTATACTTTTATTTTTTTATATTTTTTATACATAAAAATCCCAGAGAGATCAGCCCGAGTGCTAAAATCTTGGCACTCATTCAAGCATTTTCAATGTCACCCATCATGGCTGACCCCCGTTTGTATCGGAGTAGTACGTAGAGGCAGAGGAGCCGGAAGAGAATGTCAAGGATCGAGCTAAAAAAGTCCATAAGAAGAAATTCCCCACTTCGGATACTATGCCATTGGAGAGAGCCCAGGAGAAAAATAAAACACGCCAAAGATTCCAACCTCATTTTTTCTCCATCCTCCTATATAAATACATGTATACATATATAACAAAAAATATAGAAAAAAAAATGATATTCATAAAATAAAATTTCCCAACAAAGTTTTTAGAATTATTAGATTTTTTTTCTATACCTCAGAAGTTCGCTTCTTTCCACGACGGTTGAAATGGATGCATATTAAAAGTAAGCCCGAATGTAACAAACTTAAGATCAATGGTAAGGCCCAGCCAAAGTATTGAAAGCCTGTGTGTGTATATATTTAAAAATAAAAATAATAATTTAATAATAAAAAATCCTTTGAAGCATCTGTTTTTCCCCTTCCATGCATACATATTGTATCATTAGTGTGTGTGTTTTGAAATAACGGGGAAAGAAAAAGTTACAAATTCTAATAAAAATTCCAATACAAAATTAATGATATTTTAGTTATACATGCATTTGCCCATGTTATTTTTATTTGGGAAGGTTTCACATATACTTGCGTTAATAAAACAGGACTATAATAAATTTACTTACGAAATAGCTTCCAAAAGAGCATGGAGACTTGATGGAAGAAATCCTTGAATAATTTTAATATAATGTGGTAGTTTATGAAGGTTCGGAGCCAATTCCAAAGGAACAGAAGACTGAATGCGAACTAGAAAGAATTATTATGAAGAATTAACATTGAAATTGATACATGTATACATGAGCGTACGTATATACTTTTACAGCTTAATTCTGGACCCACCGGTTTACACATGAAAAATAAATCCCAGACATTCCAGAGCTTGCGGTACATTGAGATTTGTGTTCCTTTTATTCGTATTATTTCACATATGAATTTTGTATCTTGTAAATTCTGGGAAATCTAACCTTACATTTTCACTCTGCACTTACTTTTTATAGTAAGCAATGCAATATGGAGAAATAAATGTTTGTGTAAACAAACACTGACGGACTGAACACTGCACTGTAGCTACACATCTGGGGCTTGGGGTTTGAATAAGTGTAGCTGTCATTTTACGACTATAAATTATTACATATTACAACACAGTACTGCGAGAAAACTTTATATTTGCAATGAATGTTTTATTTAAAATCCGATTATTTACTAATCCGACAAACAAAGCGGCCGACGACTAAAATTGCTATGATCTTCCAGAGAAAGTGGAAACTGAAGAGAGGGAAACTGAGCATTTCTTTTGAAGACATTATTTCCTCAAATTTTAGTACATAAAAGATTAAAATGTACTCCAAATGTAAACAATGGAAAAAGGATTGGAGCAACCACCAGACGCAGGGTCCCTTTGTATCTTCCCCAGGAATTCCAAGCTATATATTTAATCAAGAAAATTATTACCAAGTGGACGTGTGTGGAAATAGTGAAATTAAAAGACAAGAAGTTAGTATTGAAAATATTAATGTGAAAGCAGTAGAAATAATGTGTGCACATTGAAAATAAAGTGCAAGTCATCAAATTGAAGTGCCACTATGAAAATAAAGTGCAAGTCATCAAATTAAAGTGCAACTATGAATATAAAGCGAAAGTAGGGAAATTAAAGTGCAAGTATATAAAATAGAGTGAAAGTATTCAAAATTAAAACTTTATAAAAAAAGTAAAAAGAATAATTAAATTTCACCTTCTCAATTCCTTGAGCCATTTTAACTGAGGTGAATGCAGATAAGCCGTAGAAAGTAGGATGAAGTATATAAAATAAGACAATGGCTAATGCTAAAAAGAGGATTTAAAAATTCATTGGATTCATTAATAGTAGTAATAATAATAATAATTCCTTATAAATTATGGACCACCATCTCAATAAACTTCTATAGTATAGAAAAGTTTCTGATGAATAATGAATTGAGAAAGTTTTCATCGCTTAAGGCTTTTTTTCTCTGCCTTTATTACAATAATGTTATTAGTTTGGGACTAAAAGTTGGATATGTGTGGTGTAATATACGGGCATATATTATAAAAATTGTAATCTTTCGCACTTTCAAGGTGCTCCGTCTCAATTTCCGTCCCCTCCATGGTTTCCACTTTGGTCGTGAAGATAAGCAAGATCATTAATACGGCAAGGGCCCAGTAGACTAAGAAGAAGATTGACACCAACTGTGGGGACAAAATTAATTAACTTCAAGTTATTACCCAAGAGTGGAAGTTATAATTACTTGGATGTAAGTATATATGACGCCCCTACATATGTATATTTATCTACATAATATAAATATGTATAGGTATAAGTTTGGAGGAGAATATAATTTGTGTGGGTGAATATCTACTACTTCTGGCTTTGATTCTTCTAAATCATTCTATTATTAACGAGGGGAAAGTTTCCTCTGTCACGGAACTCTCTCTCTCT
Organism: Spatulosminthurus flaviceps; assembly: GCA_034693705.1. Lineage (NCBI taxonomy): Eukaryota > Metazoa > Arthropoda > Collembola > Symphypleona > Sminthuridae > Spatulosminthurus > Spatulosminthurus flaviceps. Next base: position 5,863 of record JAQFXU010005569.1, on the reverse strand, counting down.
CTCTCTCTCACTCAGAAGCCTAAAACTCTCATCAGGATTTAGTGGCTTGAGATAAGGTCAGGGGGTCAGTGTGTATTGATCTACATATATAGACCTACTAAAACTCAAGCTATTTCCTCACTTTATGTGTCCCCAGCTGCTCCTGTTTTAACAAGTATTTTCCAACAAAATCCTGTAAATGGAATAAATCCGAAAACCCCAGACTTTCTCCATGTATTTCCTATACTCAAGACTGTCAGTGTGTATGTAAAGCCTTGCATTAATTACTATAGTAGAACTTTTACTGGTAATAATGTATATTGCAATGCTAAAAAATCACGAGTTCATTGAATTTCCTATCTACTATTTACAGGGAAATCGGGGTTTATAGGAAATATTTAATCAATGTTGGTGGGAGAGGAAGGAGTAAATCATTGGAGTTTCAGTAATTATACTACTTGAATGTTAATCGGCCCTTTAATTTTAATGTTAGGGGGATAGGGAAAATGTTTCCATTTATTTGTTATTTTCTCCCTGTATAGGAATTAAATAATGAATGTATAAATCCCTTTGGATGGAATGATGAGGCTGAGGGATGGAGACGGAAATATAGTTTTACCTTTTCCAGTCTTTTTGTATGGGTATTTGTGTATCTTTGGGTGATTCATTTCCCTCGTTTTACATGCAAATGACACTGATTTATAACTTGATTGCTTGTACTCAACTACATATGTCTAGTGAATTGTGTACAGTGTAATTCGTTTTTGATTAGGAAAGGTATCCCGTGGATTTTAGGGGAACTTGAGAGAGAGAGAAAATGCATTTCATTTGGATGTTGATTTATTTGTAGAGTAGAACTTTGTCTTTTGTTAAATTATTGTGAAGGTTACTGTTTTAGAATTTCTACGCGCTATAAGGATGGGGAAGAAGAAGAATGATTAGGAAGTTTTATACGGATGTGGCCAGAATTTGGACTGATGCGCGATTTTGCAGATATTTCAAACAATGCGACCGGGGATTTCGGCTGATGCGCGATTATGTAGATATTTCAGCTGATGTGACCGGGGATTTCGGTTGGTGCGCGATTGGGCAGATATTTCAGCCGATGTGATTGGGATTTCGGCTGATGCGCAATAAGAAGAAATGTCGACCAATTTGCAATATCGTATAGAAATTTTAGGCGGTGAACGGTACGATTGGAACTTCAGCCAATGTGACCGGAATTTCGTCCGATGCGCGATGTGGCTATTTTTAGCAGATACTCGATATGAATGAATTTTCATTCGCTATGTTACAAGAATTTCAACCGCTGCCCCAGGTGACTAAAATTTCGGACGCTATGATTTAAATTTCTACCAATGCGCGATGTGACCGGAATTTCGACCGATGTGATTAAAATTTCGACCTATATGTGGCTGAAATTTCGACGAAAGTGACTTTATTGTTTGAGTATAGACACAAGCGAAATTCTACTTGTACAATAGCAATACAGTAATTCTACTTGTAATTAAAATTTCAACCAATGTAATTAAAAACAAGCTGTTTGCTTAAAACAGTCAATATATTTTATTCAGGCTCAATAATCGATACGAAAATAAATTAACTAGCGTAAAAAAAAGCGAATGTCTAATTAAAACCAACTTACGATATCAATGATAGCGAGGAAAATAATCAATTTGGGATAATTTCCAGCCCGTCTCTTTAACCAGAGCGTAGGATTGTGAAGATTTGTGGATATTGGTGGACTCTTGTGAGCCGAAGGGCTGGAATTTGTAGTCTTATGCATTTTACTTGTCATGGGCAGAAACACAAGGGCAATTAGATTGACAAGATTTTATACACTAATTACTTTTTCCAGCTTGAGACTTTCCCCAGTTTTTTATTACTTGCCTTAATCCAATGTGTATGCACGAACCCCTTTGTTTTTTTCAAACTTTCTCTTGTTATAGAGTTTTAGAGCTAAAGCCTCTCACTTGCTTTACTTCCACTCCTCCTGATACATTAAGAAAATAAGCTTGGGACAATACCTAGGGATGAAGTAGCGAGAGAGTTTTTTCTCCGCCTTTTTTAGTTGTTGTACTTACATGTGTAAAAGTAAAAGGAGAGAAAATTTGATAAAGTTTCTAGTTGTCGTGGTATAATCAAGGAAATTATGTGCGGAGCACGCGAGGCACAGTTTGAGACTGGATGTGGACCTGAGGTTATCATGATACACTCTTGTGATTAGCTCGGCACAGTAGTAAGATGCCGAGGTAATTTAAATGAAATATGAATACTTGTAAAATGCTTGGTAGTTCCTTGCTCTCGTGTACCTTGTTCATATTTTGCTATATGTGTATGTGGACCTATGCTATTAAATTATGCAGAGCTACATCGCCGGGCTTTATCTTGGTATTCTTGGTTAAGGATGCGAAAACTACTTTGATCGTAAATAGTGGTGTGTGTGTGTACAGACGTGGGTATAAATTTCCAAGATTACAAGGGGAATGGGCCTTTCTACCCTCAATATTATTTTCTTCTTCAATAGAGTTAAAGAACCGTCAAGCAAAATAAACGAGCCTGTTTCCCTATTATTAGCTTTGCAAATGTTACCCTGCTCATGAGTGTGGGTGGAGAAGAAAAACATTTCAAATACCTAATTTATTTTTCTAACCTTTGTCTTCTCAGGTAGAGTGCGACAAGAAGCTGTCCATTACCATTTACTACTACTACTGCGTATACAAACATGCTTGCATTGAGTCAATCCATAACAAGTCTGCATGTTGGCAACGTCATTGAAGTAAAAAGCTTGCATTTTCCTGAACATTTAATTTGGCAAGGAAAAATCAAAATTTCGGGGGAATACAAGTTTTGAGAAATAACCTACAATTCGGGGGAAAAATTTTTAAGGAAAAGTATAAAATTCGGGGGAAACTTATTTTAAGAAAAAGTCTTTGTTCGGGGATTGAAATTTGAAGGAAAAACAAAAATATTACTTATTTGCTACGAACCTATCCATTTTTGGAACATGCAGATTTAATATGATTCCAGGAAAATGTAGGATATTAGATGGAGCGCAGTAGGCGCTAAGCCTCTGAAGATTTTATTTCGAGGAAGTAAATGCAAGGTTGTTTGTTCTATAGGAAATTAAGGTGAATGGGCGTCCAGCGAGGTGAAAGTAAGGAGAAAGTCCTTTGGCATAAATGACATGGGATCCTTATGTTAAGTAAAGAAGAAACAACTATTGTCTACAGTAGCATGCGAACTGAATGAGTGAGGTTGAATATAAATAGAAAATAGTAGGGAAATTACAAACTATTAGACGATGTGCTTGGAATAAATAGAGAGAAGGCTGAAGATTTTACCCTGTAACAGTAACAGTCTATACATTGAATGCATACAAATCCATGTTTGTCCAAGTCCCTGTGAGAAGTAGAGGCCTTAATGACACCCTTGTTGAATGTTACGAATCCAACGTGTATTACTGCGTGAAGGCGTTATTGAAAGGCTGTTTATTGCCCATCTCTTTTTCTCCGTATAGAATATTCAATGAGATTTTTGCAGACTATGGAAGAGAGAGTGAGAGAGAGAGAGGATATTATCCAAGGCCGGACTCCTCGCATGCAAGGTTGTTGGGATGAAAAATATCTGTCGTTTGGGGAGGATTTGTGACGTAAAGTCTGCTTTATTGTGTGGCATCATCGACTGGAAAGGCTGACAGGAGTTTTGAAAAATTGACATATCACAGAGCAACAAAACTCGAGCAAAGGAGGATGATCCATCATTTTATTTCCCTATTTGACGTCCTCCCTTCAAATATCTATGTACATATATTCACTTTGTGTAGCTTCACATATCTATCAATTTCAGTTTGGGAGGATATCCAAATTCCGGATCCTTGCACCCAAACATTGTCTCAACATGTGTGCTTTAGCGTATAGTCTGTCTGACCTCGGAATCTTCAACCTAACAAATAATATTCTTTGAAAAGTTGTCAAAAATGCCTGTTTTTTAAACAATATTCTGCATGCGCCAAAAAATTCCAGAGGGGCACAGCAGACGTTTGATGGAAAGCTTTTGAGTCTGATTAAAAAAGTTCAGTTGAATTTTAACTATATGTATGTTGTGTATTTTTTATATGCAAAACATATTTCACACGATGCAATCCAATTTTTAACACGGAAATCAAAATTGTTTACGATGCAACCCAATTTTTTAACGACCAAATCAAAATTTTAACGATGGAAACCAATTTTTCAGCGGCAAAATCAAAATCTTTAACGGTACACGTCAAATTTTACATACTACAGAAATTTTTAGCGATGCGATGCAATGGAAATTTGAGACGATCCAAACAAAATGTTTACCGATGCGATGCAACAATCTTAGCGGTACGATGGAAATTTTAGAACCTGCAACCCATTTCATTATCAAGAATATCTAAATTTTATGTTCAATCAAAATTTCTTCCTTTTCCGTCATGAAAATTTTAAGCAAACAACCCTCAACTTCCACCAAAGTGTCATCCAGGCAAAATTTACCAATGAAACTTGACCGATATCCCAGCCCCAGCTGATCTACTAATAAAACTATGAAGCCCATTCCAAGGAAATTTATATCGATGCGGTTGAAATCCCAAGGGGTGCAATCGAAATTTCAACTTTTATATCCCTGTAACTTTACGCATATACTTTATATACACATACATGCTCGGATTAGTAAAAAAAAATTGGTCCAGATCCAAAAACTCACATAAATTCCTCCCCAAAATTTCCCATATAGCCTCCTCATGGGCGTTCTTCCCCGAAAGGAAAAAACATTTGAGGCTATATTGTACTACAATACACACTGTAAATGCGGCAAAATAAAATTGAATTAAAAATTTACAAGGAAGCCAATGAAATTAAAATGAGATGCAGTTGCTCAGTTAGTAACAAAAGGAGTAAGTAAGTAGCTTATTTTCTCCTTCCTCCATCTATCTCCATAGCTCTCCATTCTCCTTTCAAAAGGTCTTGCTTTTTTTCTTTCATTTTTATTTTTCGTACTTTCTCTTATTCCTTCACACAAAGAGATACTTTGTTCCAAGCTTTTGTATCCTTCCTTCCTTTGTACTCGTTAAGTAGAATTTCTTCCATCCACAATGTACCTGTACCTACAAACAACAAAGAGCTTCCGAGGCTCCCACTCATACATCCACCTTATTTGCAATAAGAATTCACCACAAAAGAAATTTCTTACCTGATTTCTTAAAGTAGATTTCCAAAGGATATTGCATTCCTCATAAAAACCTACTAAATAAAGCTCCTCTAAATTTTCCTAGTCTACTAAAGAATTGACTTTCTCCATAGCGCCTTTGAATATACAGAAATTTATTTCTTGTCTACACCAATCTATTGTTGAAAAAAAAACCATGTACATAATCAGATTGGCAGCATCCTGCTTGTTCCACAGCTGTTCCATGTCTTCGGGAGTTTCCGTTAGTGTATATCCATAAAGCTATGATGCTGAGGGAGTAGAGCAGAGTATGCTAAGATTCTCCAGGGCTATTTGCCAACTTCCATTTTACAATAATGGCAAAATATATATTTTGGGTGATGTATCATAATAATATGTATAATCAATGTTGAAGCTTTTTGGTAGGACCACTGTGAAGAGATGCGTATAGTTGGACCATTGTCAGGGACGGCTCTTGTTAATTGAAGGGAATCCAAAGTTCCCATAAATATCCACTAATGGGTCTCCCTCCAATGACTCTAATTTACAGTCAATGGGTACATAGTACTAAAAGCTTTTGCTATATGTGCTCGCCCTACTGTAGGCTTAACATTTGTTGTCGAGTAGAATGATGCTTGCCAATTATTTATTTAAATGAATGATTTTATTTTATTTTTCAAAAAGTGAAGTT
>JAQFXU010005568.1:0-11466 GCA_034693705.1 Spatulosminthurus flaviceps | reverse complement strand
CAAAATGCATTTCTTATTACCTTGTTATTCATTTGGCCCAATACCCAGCAGGAGAGCTTACACTTCTCAAGTAAAAAACACAGATGACAGTGGTTTTAAAGAAGTGTGGCTATTATCTTCCATTTATTATTCCAGCCTCTACACTTCTATCTATAGCAAGCCCCTCTAATAGCTACTTTATTTCCCATACTTTTCACCTTTGGTCATGTCATGCTTTACTACTAATTATACATACTTTACTATGCAATTGCAAATTATCCAGCAAACAAAGGGAGAGTGCCTCATCCCGTAAAAAACACTAGCGCTCATAAAATGAAGCTCACAGTCCACACCTACACCGCATTATGCTAAATATCCTTACTGAGTTGAAAGTTGAAAAAACTCCCAAAATAATAACCTGAATTCACAACAAAAACCCTTTATTCATTTCCCCTTGCCCTACTTCAGTAAATAGTACAAGTTTATCCGGGGTTCTCACATGCCCATTCCACACATGTAGAGTTATAGTGTAGATGTAGATTGTATATGGAAGACCAAGGAAAGTATATAGGAGTCCTCGACCCTCGTATTTTGGCTTTGGCTTGAAGATTTTTTGTAGTTGGCAGCTAGCACTTGAAATGCTTGGAAGGCTAAGGATTTAAAAGAACATAAGTGATGGCCCCATGAAGAATGAAACTTTTTGAGGAGTTTAACTTTAGCTGTTACGATCTCAATTTTCCAGCTAAATTCAAATTGTTTTGTAAAAGGATCATGGGAATGCCATTAAAAACCTTGAGCTTTTTTCAACCTGAAAAATTGATTATTTGTTAATTATAATTAAAGCCTTTGAGCAGCAAAATGTAAGCTGTATGCGCATTCCTTCATACCATTGACCATTATTAATTACTACTCCAGAAGTGCCTGTTAATTTTAATGTTTTTATAGCTACATATTTCCTTCACAATTACTTGAGTCGGAAATGTAAAACAGAGCATGTAAACATTCTGTTTTGCGTTTGCTCTTCCCGGTGTGAAACAACATTAAAAGTATTTCCATAGAAGTTTGAAGCATTTGGTGAAATGACTCATTTGTCGGTTTAAATTTTCCTAAGTGTTCTTGTAGGATATATATATTGGATATTCACAGACCTATTTTGTCCCCTGAAACTTAACTTTCCACCAACATTGTGCGAGACCCTTGGAACTTTTAATAGGACCTTGCTTTGTCCTCATTTGGTTATCAGCATATGAATATGAATACTCAAAGGAATTAGAAAGGCAAAAGAAATGACAAGAGAAGCCCGTTTGGTCCGACAAGAGCGGGAATTAATTGCATTGATTATTATGAGTAAAGTTAGTGCTTCAGCTGTTGCTTTTACTTCCCTGCTCTTGCTAAAATTTTAATAAAAAATATCCGTGTAAGTTATTAAGCCAACCAAGAATTTAGCACATTCATATTAAGTGAGTTAAAAAAGATCAATACATAGTAGGTAAACACAATTAATAACAATGCCAGTAAGCGAAAGAAGAGGACCTCCTACGTACGAAGAACTCTTGTCAATGGCCACAGGAAAGAAAGCCAGAAATGAAGAGAACAATGAATCACATGAACTTCTTGGAAATGGAGACACTGAGGTAAATTTAAATGTCATTAATATAAAAACCGTTCATTGAAAATTGTTTCTTAAGAATCGACAACTCGTTAACCTTAAATGTAACATTATTGAAGATTATTGATGACCCACGAAAGTATTCAGAGGTCGTACACGTTGAAGGTGTTTAAAAAAATCACTAGGGTGTATGACCCACCCCCCCCCCCCAGAAATAAAGCAGAATCAACAAGCTGACCTTTTTATTGTACAATGTTATTCTAAGGCCTAAAATCAAAGCATAGATTATGTATAATTTATTTTAAATAGAAGAGCTGCAGAAATAAAAACATGTTAATGTATGTGTATTATAGCATCTAAATAACAATGTTTTTTATGTGCAGATTTTCAGCACCCTCATCCCAAGAATGAAAGACTTACATGTGTTGAAGACTTGTCGATTGGTCTGTAAATCCTGGAATCAATTTGCTTGCCGAGCTTTGAGGAAACTTCCCCGGCTTTTTTATTCCGTCGACGAATCTGACCCTGATGAAACATCAAGCCATCTGAAAATAATTGTGGGAAATGGGGATTTGGGATTACCATCACCATTTCGGATTTTTAAGATGGAGGTTACAAATCTTGGAGAGAAATGTTTCCTGAGAATTTTGAAGTATTTGCGGGAAAGTGCCACCGGTTGTTGCATGGAACTGCACATTTCTTCTGATGATGTGGATCAAGCAGAGTTGCAAACCATGTTAACTGACAATCAAAAACATTTGAAGATAACGAGACTAACACTGAGCGGCGAAATAATTAAAAGCTCATCTGGCCAAAACCTGTTTCAGCCCGAAGAAATTCGACTGCCATTTTTAAGGAAACTTGGGATATGGGGTGAAGCTTTGGCAGAAGAGAGGCTAGTAATGTTTTGTGAAAACATATGTCGCTACTCGCCCTTACAGTCTCTAACATTCGGGGCCTCCACTTCAAGAGGGATGCTTAAAAAGGTGATGTCGTCCTTAGCAAAGAAACCGCTCGAGAGATTTCATTTGGTCTGTGATGAGCCAATAACTTCCAGGGACTGGAAATTTATTTGTTCAAAGATAATGGAAATCCCACACATTAAAAAACTTACCATGTTTCCACCGGATTCGGGACCGGGCAGTCATTCTTCAAAAGATGGTCACCTTGCAACATATGGGAAACTGATTTCTCATTTTGCTGATTCATTGGAATACCTAAAGGGACACTTTCCAACTCTTCCAGTTCCAGATCGATGTTTCCCAAAACTTCGTGAAATCATTGAACCACCAATCGATGAATTCCTACATTTTCCGGTGGATAAGTATCCTGTTTTGAAGAAGGTAACCGTTGGTACTCCTTGCTGGAACCAATTCCGTTACCCAGATTATGTTGATCCAAGCCCTGGCATTGAAGTACTTGGTTATAGATCACCTGCGGTGGATGAACCTGATATGATATTAAAGTTCATAACCTCGGCTGGGATGGTTTTTCCCAACGTTAGATCTTTCTCTTTCGAACGATGTGGGGGGATTGAGCTTACATCGGCAATGCTATGTGCTATTTCCACGTCCTTTCCCAAACTGACAGCTCTTGAATTGCGGGTGGTCCTCAAGGACGATAGGACTCTTTCAGGACTGCGGTTAAAGGTGGATGAGTGGCTGAACGAAGATTGGCCCATGTATAAGATTGCTAGAGAAACATCACTTCTGGACATTACAGGTATTTTACCTCCCTTAAGATGTGCGTTGAAATGAGTTCTGTACGCAACGTGTTGATTATGTATTTATTTTCATTTCTGTGTTTGTAGGACTGGAAAAATTAACCCTAGGACCTCATGTGATTATTACCAAGCACTTGTTTCTCTACTGTCTGTCAAAAATCCAGAAGCTCCAGTACTTGACATTTTACTTGGTAATGTTTTATATACGCATCAATATAGTTCTGCAAGCCTCAAGTTTTGATGTTCGTCATAATAAGTTGGTTAATAATCGATTGTAGACGGGAAAGGTATCAGCGGTGGATATTCGTGACAGTGTGGGACACTTAACAAGAATTAAAATCGTTGTGTTGAAATCTATCAACCCTAAGAAGCAGTGGGTGAAGGAAATGGAACGTCTACGGATTATGCTCCCGTTAGTGGTGGAAATAAAGGAAAGAACGGAAGAGTTGTGCAAGGCATAACGATGATGAGCTTAATCGTTATAAAAATGTAATACCATTCACATTTTTAGGTGGATTCTTATTTATATGCATTCAGTATTATTTTAATAATCGTTTTCGGAAATATTTTAAGGTCTTCTACGCTTAACCCTTATAACAATGTAAAACCATCCACACCTAACGTGGATTTTTATTTATTGTATATGTATTTTAATAATATTTTAATAATAAGTATTCGGAAATATTTTAAGGTCTCGGCTATGACTGTGTGGAAGTCAAATGATTATTTTAGCGATTTCATTACTCCGTATGTACTTTTTATGTCACCAGTTTGATGAGTTGTAATGATATGAACGCAATAAAATAATAAATCGTTGGTTACTTTTGATTCTCAAAGACGTCCATTTAAATATTTTTGGGGTTTTAGTAAAGGCAAATTTTGATTCACTGTCCCCCTTTGAGCACCAAAAGTAACCCGACCTTTCCCCACCTGCACTCGACTAGACCACCACAACAAACGTCGCCCTAACATTGTAAGACACAGAAATCTTGAATCAGCGTTTATTGTGAAAATAATCATTCTAAAGTATTAAATGAGAAGATCGTCGTCTTCGTCATGTTCGTTGGCTTAGGTTTTTAAGTTTGCTGCAAGATGGTGCAGGCGTACATTATAGTGAAAACAAAACAGTGGACTCCAGCCATGTTATGGCTGGCTTTTTTCTAGTTGTAATTTATTTTAAGCTCCGCACGTATATCGTCGCACCGCCCGTATATGGAAGTACACCCTTTTAATGTAGATAATTAAAATTCTACAAAAATCCTTTCTCATGAATTGTGCAAAAATACCAAAAATTGTCTCTCTGTAGATAAATTTTGCTGGAAAAACGTGTTATTCATGTCACGTTGTTAATTCCCACCAGTCGGTTCCGGCAAAAGTGAAAGGTCATTTGAATTAAAAGGGTAATATAGATATCCGCGTGTGGGCTCATGAAGAGCGGGAAATGCATTTGCTCAAGGTTCACACATTTACTCAAAATGTGAAAGAAACATTTCCACTCACAGAGGTTCCTAAAAACAGGTCCTAAAAACTAACGCTAATTAAGGTGCAACTGAATCATATCTACGAATAGTTTGCTTATTATAATTCTCTCCAGTTGTGAAATAGTGTTTTCAATTTTAGAAGCTAAAAAGTAAAAACCCTTCTCACGATCAAAAAAGTAGAAGATCAATCATGTCAAACTCAACAAGTAAAATATCAAGGGTGGAAAAAAATATTGGGGATGAAAATAGGCAAGACGAATCCAGTAGTGCCTGTTCCCAAGAAATTATTCTCGGAAATGGAGACACCGAGGTAAATTAATTTCAATGTCATAAAAAATCAAGGATAATCACTACTATATTATTTCCCCGATTCATACAAATGTAAGGCAAAGTTTTATTTCACTTCCAGATTTTCAGCACTCTCATCCCATTGATGAAAAACTTAAGTGTTCTAAAAACTTGTCGATTGGTCTGCAAATCCTGGAATCGATTCGCCTGCCAAGCACTAGCTAAACTTTCTTGTGTTTACCCAGTTTACGAGTACCCAAATGAGAATGGTGATGATTGTCTAAACTTAATTTTAGAAAATAAAAATTTGGGATTACCTTCGCCGTTCGGGACTTTCAAGGTGGAAGCTGAAAATTTCCGGGACAAAAATTTCCTTAGACTTTTGAAGTATGTGCGTGACAACGGCAATGATTATTCAATTCACCTCTACATTTCATGCGAAGGCGAGGATAGTGATAATGCGGATCCGGCAGAATTGCAAAAAGTTTTAACGTCGAACCTCCACAATTTCAAAATAACAAAACTGGTACTCTCTGGAAATATAATTGGAGATGGACCTGACGCTGCTTATTTCCAACCTGAGAAAATCAGATTGCCGCACTTAAAAATGCTTGCAATTCATGATGATGGGTTAGTAAGTGAAAAAATCGTGTCTTTGTGTGAAAATTTGAGCCTCTATTCACCCTTGAAGAGGATCAGGATCGGTGATTATACTTTTGGAGAAAAACTGAAAAGAGTGATGGCCCCAGGAGGATTGAAATCGGTGGAGAGATTTTACTTGAACTGTGGTAATCCCATTTCTCCTGAGGACTGGACATTTGTTTGTAACAGGATAGTGGAAATCCCATGTATTAAAAATCTTAGACTCTATTATCCCCGAGACGACTACAGAAATTGTTGTTACTACGACAGGTTTAAGGAAGTAATAGGTCATTTCGCCGATTCACTCGAAATTCTGACTGGATCCTGCTTGCCCACATTTACAAAAAAATGTTTCCCAAAACTACGTGAAATTAATGACTCGACGTTTGGTGAATTCGATAATGATTTCTCCTTTCCGCTGGAGAGGTACCCGCTTTTGAAGAAGGTCACGTTAGGCAACTGTAGAGATAACGCTTTGGACTATCCCAGTGTAGAGGAACTCAGCCCGGGAGTTGAAGAATTTTGTTTTATATGTCCTGGAGTAGTGGATCCAGATTTGATATTGAAATATATTTTTGGAGCAGGAATGGTTTTTCCCAACATTTCCAAATTTTCTTTCGTTCAGTTTGGGAACATAGATTTGACATCGGCAATGCTAAGTGTTATTTGCAAATCCTTTCCCAAACTGACTGCTCTTGAGCTTCGGGTATACCTACAGGACGCTAGGACTCTTTCTGGGCTGAGATTAATCGTGGATGAGTGGCTGCAAGAAGGTTGGCCCTTCGAAAAAATTCCTCGGGAGCCATCTCTTTTGGATATCCAAGGTATTTTATTTCTATTAATAGTTGCAAGGAAATATGGGGCTGTCTTGTCAGAAGCATGAGTGGAATTTGTTCCCAGTTATTCATAAATTGGCGTTATTTTCTTTTTTACTAGGCCTGGAAGATTTAACCCTGGGTGCGCACGTTGTAATTTCTAGACATCTGTTCCTTAATTGCCTGTCAAAAATCCCAAAGCTCAAGTACTTGACCTTCTATTTGGTAAAACATTTTTGTTTTTTAACAAGTCTCTTAATCAAAGTAGCACTCTTCGTATCCCTAATAGGTTACTCAATAAAATGGAGGTACAGTATTACTTTTGCTGTGATATACTGTCCATTAAGAAATGTTTAGCTAATCACAATGTTTAAATTTCTTTCAGAATGGAGACGTCTCAGCCGCAGATGTCCGAGACAGCGTTGGGCACTTGACAAGAATTACAATCGTAATTCTGTTGGAAACGAACAATCCCGAGGAGGAATGGGTGGAGGAAATGGAACGTCTGCAGAAAATGCTTCCTTCAGTGGTGGAAATAAAGGAAAAGGATCGAGAATTCCAAAAATAAAATTGTTGGCAGAGATTGGTACAGGTTCCGTTCTTTGGAATAATGTTTAATCGCAATACAGCACTATTATGTCTTTAAATACATATTTTATTATACATTGTTAGGAGATGTGTGTTGATCCGTTATATTGGTAATTGATGTAGGGTTGCAAGTAAGATATTAATAGGTTTTCCATTTTTGTATAATGTGTGCATACTTATTTTACCTTTTATCATACAATCTCAAAAATAAAAAAAACAGGAGGGAAACTCCTGCGCAATTTGGAAATATTTAAATTACCTCGCAATGCTTTGATACCATATAACTGATAAAATAAATGTTAGATGTGAGATTTAAAACCAAAACATTGCAAATATATACAGACAACAACTTGGTTCAAAATATAATCGGCAAAGATATATTTATGACCATTTCAAAATATTTCACTCAGTTCTGGAGATCTCAATTTTGAAATGAAAAGAAAAACTTTTGTATCACATTGAGAAATAATGTCCAAGGGCTACTTTGGTGCATATAATATTTTGTAATTTTAGGCCAGTAGCAGATAAGTAAGAAATACACCTAATCACCATTTCATTGCTACAACCAGTGACTTCATCGATATATTCACACTCATCACTCATATTTGGTACGCTTCCTACCTTATAGACTCTTTGTTGAAAAAGCTAAAATTGCATCTTAACAATGACAACTGCAACGTTCACATAAATAACATTAACAAATAAATTAAAAAATCCAAATTGAGCTTTGAGCTATCAAAAACTCTGACAGTTAAACGATAAACGATTGTAAGCAAAACTTATAAGCGGCGTATATGTATATGTACTGTTCATGATAATAAACGATGTTTTCCCCATGTGCCGTTGAGTGAAAGGTAGGATTTGACTTGAAACGAAAATAGAGATATCCATGTATGTTGGCTCAAGAAGGGCGCCAAATGTGTTTGCTCAATGCTCAAGGCCGTCAAGGCTACTGCATATATATGAGTGCATAAATTGTGAAACAAAAATTTCTGCTAAAAAGTAAAAAATAATCTAAACTAAAAATGCTCTACGAACAATTTGCTTATTAATCCTTACCAGTTGTGAAATTGTGTTTCCATTTTTGAAGCTACAACATAAGTAGTCTGCTCACGATCAAAAAAGTAGAAGATCAATCATGTCATCAACAAGTAAAAGATCAAGGGTGGAAAATATTGGGGATGAAAATACACCCGAGGAATCCAGTAGCGCATTTTCCCAAGAAATTCTCGGAAATGGTGACACTGAGGTAAATTAATTTCAATGTCATAAGAAACAATATTAATGAAATAATAATCACTACTACATGTATCATTTCCCCAACCCATATAAATGTTAAGTAATCAGTAATGCTGTTTTCACCCTCAGATTTTTAGTACCCTCATCCCATTGATGAGAAACTTAAATGTGCTGAAAACTTGCCGATTGGTTTGCAAATCCTGGAATCAATTCGCCTGCCTGGCATTACGCAAACTCCCATGGGTTTTTCACCGCTTTTACGAGGGCAAACATGATGATGGTGATGCTTGTCTAACCTTAATTTTGAAAAATAAAAGTTTGGGATTACCTTCACCGTTCGGGAATTTCAAGATACTACTTCATGATTTCAGGGAGGAACGTACCTTAAGATTTTTGAAGTATCTGCGCGACAACGTCAATAATTATTCAATTCACCTCTACATTTTTTCTGGAGATACTCCCAATGCGGATCCGGCAGAATTGCAAAGAATTTTAACGTCGAACCTCCACAATTTCAAGATAACAAAATTGGTACTCTCTGGGGATATTTTTAGAGAGGGGGCTGACATTGAGAGTTTCCAGCCCGAAAACATCCGATTGCCGCACTTAAAAATGCTTGGAATCAATTATCGGGGGTTAACTAATGATAAGATGGTGACTTTGTGTGAAAGCATTTGCCTCTATTCTCCCTTGAAAAATATCAGAATTGCTGATTTTACCTCTGGAGAAAAACTGAAAAGAGTGATGGCGCCAGGTGGGTTGAAATCTGTGGAGAGATTTTATTTGAACTGTGAGCAGTCTATTTCTCCAGGGGACTGGATTTCTGTTTGTGTAAGGATAATGAAAATACCATGCATTAAAAATCTGAGACTCTATTATCCCCAAGCCGACGATACTTATAATTGGTACTACAAAGGATTTGCGGCAGCAATACACCATTTTGCAGATTCACTCGAATTTCTAACAGGAGCGTACTTGCCCATTTTTTACGACAAATGTTTCCCAAAACTTCGTGAAATTAATGAGTCGAAGTTTAATCAGTTCGATAGTGATTTCTCATATCCGGTGGAGAGGTACCCGCTTTTGAAGAAGGTCACGTTTGGTAACTGTAAAAGTAACGCTTTGGACTACCCCAGCGTTGAGCAACCAAGCCCGGGAATTGAAGAACTTTGTTTTAAAGCTCCCGCAGTCGAGGATCCAGATTTGATATTGAAATTTATTTGCGGAGCAGGAATGGTTTTTCCCAACATTTTCAAATTTTCTATCGTTCAGTCTGGGGACTTGCAGTTTACAACAGCAATGCTAAGTGTTATTTGTAACTCCTTTCCTAAACTGAGTGCCCTAGAGCTCCAGGTAAACCTGAAGGACCATAGGACTCTTTCTGGGCTGAGATTAATTGTGGACGAGTGGCTGCAAGAAGGATGGCCCTTCGAAAAAATACCTCGGGAAGCATCTCTTTTGGATATTCAAGGTATTTCGTTTCTATGAATGGGTGCAAGGAAACCTGGGTTGGTTTTCTTAGAATCAGGAGCGGAATTTGTTCTTAGTTATATGCATAAATTGGCGTTATTTACTTTTGTGCCTAGGTCTGGAAGAGTTAACACTGGGCCCGCAAGTTGTTATTTCGAGACATCTGTTCCTCTATTGCCTGTCAAAAATCCCAAAGCTCAAGTACTTGACCTTCTATTTGGTATTGCAATTTTGATGTTCTTAGAATTTTCGTTTCACAATAGGTTGAAAATCAAGATGTTACTTTTGCTGTGATTTGCACTTCAGCAATAAATGTTTTTAATTAATCGCAATGATTAAATTTCGTTCAGAATGGAGACGTGTCTGCCGCAGATGTTCGAAAAAGCGTTGGACACTTGACAAGAGTTACCGTCGTGAATTTGTTGGGAACAACCAATCCCGAGAAGAAATGGGTGAAGGAAATGGAACGTCTGCAGAAAATGCTTCCTTCGGTGGTGGAAATTAAAGAAAAAGTATTTTGAAACGCTAAAATAATTTTATTAGAGATTTTTACAAGTTCCGTCCCTGGGAATACTAAGCAATAATTAAGGTGTTCAATTGTATTTAATATTGATTACAATTAATTATAAGCAGCTCTATGAAACGTTTCATACACGTTATCAATATTAAGGGTGTAGAGCTCGGTGACGGTTTATTAGGTGTTGGTGTGACGTTGAAAGTAAGACAAGCAAATTTTATATTATACATTTCGGTAACATGTTTAGATATTTTTTTTACATCATATCTCTCAAAAACAAAATAAAAACAGGAAAATTCAGCAAATCCGAAATTCAGATGAGTAATTAATTTGAAATTATTGAACTTTATTACATGGCAGGTACCATAACATATAATAGGATTTAGATCCAAAGTTGCTATTCTTGTCAGCGTTTGTAAACGTGATTGTTATAAGAGGTAATTTTAACTCCTTCAGCAAAGGTTCCACATAAATTCAATTTTACGACCAAAATCTCGATGCTAAAAATAACTGCTGTGTACCAATTTTTTCGTACTTTATGGTTAGATACGTATTTTTGAAAAATATTAGCACTCTACCTCCATTGCTTAAGCTTCGGTGGAGCTGTGTATGAGTTTCTTAAAAGCACAGAGATGAATGGGGGAAATTTTCCTTTACTTTAGCCCTGTTTTAAAAATAGGTGCACCCATAAGCATAATAACAAAAAACCGCTACTCCAGAAAAATCTCCATTATTTTCTCTACAAAATCAAATTTTCACCAAAGTGCTACAACCCAGAACTCTTCACTGCCTGACTGCATGAAATAATGATTTCCTTTCCGCCGTTCAAACAATGTTAAGAAATTCGGCATGACCGACCAATGTGGCTCCTATGGTAAACATAGGAAGTCAATATTTGGTCAAGAAATGCGGATTGGCATAAGGCATTGGAAAAAAATTTAAATTGCTTCATAACGCAAATTTCATTTGGTCAAAATGAAGGGCCGGAAAAAAAAATGGTAAAATACGCCATCGTGGCTTAGTAAGTAAAGTAAAAGTAAGTAAAAGTCTTTTTATACGGTTAATTCTTTCAATGCTAGCTATAGGTGGTAGATCCTACAACATTAGGCGCATTG
>JAQFXU010005567.1:0-11466 GCA_034693705.1 Spatulosminthurus flaviceps | reverse complement strand
CCGAAAAGTAGATCCGCTTTAAATGGATGTGGAATCCAAAATTTTGTAAATCAAAAACATTGACTGGAAAGGAAAAACTCTGAAGTTTATTTTTCCATCATCAATCGATTTCTAAATCGTATACATTGCAAGAAAATTAAATTCGAAAACTGAGTTTTTAAAGCCAAATCACCCTTGTATGTCCTGACTTTCAAGGGGCAAAGGCTTCCGAGCGATAAATTGCAGAACCTGATCCGTACTTATTCCTATTTACACTCATCCTTCTGTCGTCCATTCCCATACTAGCACTGACCCTAACTGGTATGCATGCATTTAATGTAGGTAGAGGTTCATCCCTTGAACGGAGTCCGTTCAAATATTCCGGTTCGATTCAATTTTTCATCGGGTTTACTTTCGAATGAATTTTCCTTTATAATTTCGGTGTCCATAATTGTGAATTCTCATTTTCAGTCGCGCTTATGCGAACCACGAATTACGTTGGTGAAGAGTAGAAAGTGAGGGAAAAAGGAAAGTTCAATAATTATTCAATATTTCCTTGAAGTCAACTCGGCATCTTGATTCTTCAGAAATTCTGGTCTTTTTCAGTGCAGTCGACTGGGACAGATGGAATGAGAATAAAAGTCTAGCCTGGTATTGCTTCTTTCATAAGGATGTGGTTGTTACAATGACCTCAAGCTACTTTCTACGAATGTTGACCCAACCATAGCTAGAAATTAAAGAAGACACATACTACAAGTGGAAGTACCCGTTCATTTGACGGATTGACATCGTGCATGTGGAGAGAACATTTTCCCAACTTTTGATTTTAAAATAAATGCACAAATATCTATTTACATACCCTAATTCTTAGCCACCACTGCACCTAAAAGCTGGAGTACGATTTCATTTTCATAGGAACTTCAACTTGAAACTAATTTTAAATAAAGCAAAATATTTTGCCTAAAATCCCAATGATAATCAACGGCAATTTCAAGACAAAATTGAGCACCAAATAAATGCGGAAATTACATTAACGTTCTAAAAAGTGGGAAACCGATATACCGCCCCCAATAAATGCATAAATTGTGGGACATACGGATAAATGCCTCTCATATCTCCCTAAGATGGATCCAGACAAAGAAAAGAAACACAGTAGTTCGGTATTGACTTAAAAAATAATTAACATAATTACATATGATCGGTTTAGTTAATTCTTGTCGTGTTATTTACATCTTGATCATCATTGTTTGGCTGCATTACTTATATATTTTTTGTTGCTGAACCTGACGCTCAGAATCTCCCCTGAGTACCGAATCGCTCTAGTGCAGTGAAAATTATTTAGGGTCCAATTAAATAAGTCCCCTTATTAAGACCGTAAAGTTTTGATCATAAGGAAAAGGATCGTAATAAAAGTCTTATTTAGTTTATTACAAATTGAATAATAAACTGTCGTTGGACTGTAGCCAGCGAGATGCAATCCCTGTCAAACATTTTAGCCCACCTGAAATAAAAAAAATGGCAAAATCGTTAAATGTGTGAGCGCAGACAGACATAGAAAATCCGCCAGTCAACACCTTATTACACAAGTTTAAAACCAATGAAATACGTGAAAATTCCTACAATAAATACTGTAAAGATCCGTAGGGACAGACGGAAAAAGTTGTCAGAAAGGCTTTCCTGATTATTGTTATGATACTGATGTTCTATTATAGTAATTGTTAGCACTACTAGTTACTACACGATGGGACTAATTCCTTATAATTCACGTTTTTAAAATTCTGTAGACAGACGCATTCAAATGCAGTAATACATACGCGGAGTTTTCATTATCATTAGTTTTCTTGTAGCATTGTCTAGATGCTTTCAAATTTGACGTAGCTCTTGATTTAAAGTTCATTCAAATTCTAAATTGGCTTAGGGTTCGTTGTAATGGAGGTTTGAAAATCAAAAGCAGTGTATGTCAGCTAGTCAGCTTTGAACTTCGTTCTCATGTATCTGTAGGCACACTGACACAAGAACAAGCTAGAGTCTAGAGTGTATTTTAAGAGCACTTTCATTCATTTAGGTTATCGAACAAGGTACTGCAATGAGTCCAAGCTATTGCAACTAAAGACGGAGAAATCAAATTTCCGCTTACTTTCCCCACCCACCACTACCTACTCTTTGGGTTATGTAATTACGCTCTGACCTGGATTAATAATGCTCTATTCATTTCCTGCCATCCACCAGTGATTGTCACCAATGTGCTATTTATATGCATTTTGTGGTGAAAATAGTCCGGTAAGGACTAAGACAAGTACCTCCTAGAAGTAAGATGAACAAATATAAAAGTTAATATTTATATATAAACGTTAGCAGATTGTGACAGAATTTGTATTTTCATTCGAACATATAGCACGATTTAGTTCATACTCTACTTGCCTGACCGAAATTTCATTTCTTCATATAAATTTCATTGTAGCAAGTTACATATAAGATCCAGATACTCTAGAATATATTTGTACAACGGGGGTGAAGTAGGACAAGTTGCATATATTCGGGAACATACGGCTTCAGTAATCCAAATTTAATTACCAGTGATCATACGAACTTGTATTAAACAATTATTGAGAAACAGACTTAAATTTGAAATGCTCGAATGCAAAAGTTGCTTGTGCAAACGGCTATAAGCAGAGTATGTAGATTATTAATTGAGAATCTCAATTTGATGTACTGCAGCAGGTATGGATGATTTAAGCAACATAGAAGCAGAAATTACGGTATTTTTGCTTATTTATGCTGCGTGTGGTGGAATGCATGTAGTGAAAGTATCATGACATGAATTAAATTGGCAAGAGACTATCTAGGAAGGATTTGGAATTTTCTGGGATTACGTAGTACCCATCGCAGGAAGTGTAGTATATATTGCTTCCATAGAACTTATAATAATAATGATCATGATCCGAATGTGGTGGGTGGTATGCTAGAAGCTGTAGTTTACGACTTGTAATTAGGATGCTAGGAATTTTGGAGAATATAAATGTGAGTATGTGAGACATCATGGATTGAAAAGAGTTTTTGAAAATGTGCAGTTCCAGTGAAATGGCTTGCACCAGAATGTCTGGCGGATGAACTCTACACGACCAAGTCTGATGTGTGGGCTTATGGTGTATTACTTTGGGAACTGGCAAATATGGGAGCTTCTCCGTATCCTGGAATTCCATCCGAACAGTTATACTTTCTCTTGAAGACGGGATATAGAATGCCCCAACCCCTTAATTGTTCCTTTCAGTTGTAAGTAGGGAATTTTCTGTTTAAAAATAAATGATTCAAATTTGTGCGTGTTTTAATTATTTTGGTAACGTGTGGGTAGGCAGGGAGTGTTACCACGCCTGAAAATGTGCTGCAGTAGTATATTTTCAATAATATGGAAATTATGTGAATTAAATTCTTCTTCCAAGGCTTATGTGGAATGTATGTGTATGCATGGATATTGCATTAGTGTAATGCACAGACTATTACATACGTGCATTTTACCAAAGTATTAGGAAAGTATTACGCTTCGCCTAACGAGTTTTCAGCAGCTGAAATTCAGCTGACAATGAGTGGAGATGTTCCCGGCAAATGAGCGTAACTGGACTTTGATATTTGCAGTTATGGCTTAATGCGGCAATGTTGGGCAGATGAGCCCGCAAATAGACCTAAATTCCGTCAATTGGTGACTGCTCTTGGAGTGCTCCTAGAAGATGGAATCGACTACATCCAACTGAACATTCCATCTGTCTCAAATCCAGCGTACGAATTTTACAATCCATGTCCTAATCCTTCCAACCCTATCAACTTCAAAGGGATTCTTCCCTCTTCGTCGCATCCGTTGTTCTTAGAGACTGGTAAGTGACCTAATAAGTCTTGCATAATTACGCTAACTCATGGGATTTCTTCTTCAAATGAAATTAGCATTGAGTTTCCAAGAAAATAAGCGTTACAGTGCTGTTGAGAACTATAGATACTGCTATATGCGGTATAGAATTTTTGCTGCGTTGGTTAAGAATACAACTTGTGTCACAAAAGTATCTTAGCATTTCTTTGAATATGGGTGAGTAGAACCCAATTTGTATTCTCAAAAAGGTGAATTATCTACGTGCTGCCACTTGAATTTCAGTTGTGGTACGAAACTTATAAGTATCAAATATAAAGTAGTGAGGAATCTTGCTTACCCAAAAAACACTTCCTGTGGTTATGATATTAGGGGCAGATAACATTGGAAATTATTTTCCAATAGTAAATCAAATATTTCGCAAAGCTGCTTATCACGTTTAGTAGGGTGCTTCGGTGTTACTAGTAAACAATTTTCACATAATCGGTTTGCATGCTGACGACAGTGTACCATAGTAAAGTCCTAAATGATCTCCTTGTTAGATGAGTCCCGTGAACAAGGATCGGATGTTTCAGTGGAGAATTTGCGACTGATTGATCATGAGATCTCTACTTGTGAGGATCCTTCCCAGGAAGTCCCAACGGAATACAGTAACACGTT
Organism: Spatulosminthurus flaviceps; assembly: GCA_034693705.1. NCBI lineage: Eukaryota > Metazoa > Arthropoda > Collembola > Symphypleona > Sminthuridae > Spatulosminthurus > Spatulosminthurus flaviceps. The sequence continues at coordinate 6,971 of JAQFXU010005567.1, read as the reverse complement.
TGTCGTTCATTCGTACATGAATAATGAACACAACAAAGAAGAGTCACAGACTGGTAGTAATTCGAGTCAGGGATCACGTGTCCCCATCTCAAGCTCAGCTTACGAAAGTCCAATCAAAATTAAGTCAGTATCCTGTAAAAAGGATTAAAATTTGGTTACCTAGTCGACTATGTTACGTGGGTATGACATTCGAAAATGTGATCGCTTCGTCCGCAAAATTATTCAATTCGCTTTCGTCTGGCATTTGTAAAGATGGTACGATGGATTTTTCCAGCTAATCAAATGTTTTGTATTCAAACCCTAAAATCAATTATTATTGGATACTGTATGCAAGATTTTTACGACATTTTTTAAAGAATTTTATCCATTTTTGACTTGTACATATTTTTACCATACTTAGAACAAAGGATGACAACGTAATGCGGTATAGATGCTTAGAAAACTATTTTGGGATTTTTGAGCCAAAAAGAAGCTTTGTTTTTGGGTTTTGGTTTTGTTTACTATGCTGAATACACCTTATGTTTTAGTCAGTTTTGATATTCATGTGATTTGTTTTGTTTCATTTCTTGTCATCAATGCATTTTCTTTGGATTTAGTATTCACCTGTTCTTAAGTTCTTTTTTGTGAATCGGAGAAAGCAAAAAGCTATTTCTTATTCATGAGGTTAATAACATACCCTGGGCGATGGAAATTCTCTATAAAATCCCAAAAAAATTCCAAAAAATCTTATCAATAAAATTGCAGTAGTTCAAATCGTAATGAAATATGTTGAAACAATCAAGGATGTTCTAAAGTGTGTATTTGACATATCTTAATGTTTTAATGAAGTATAGAATGATTAGATCTATATACATTCTTATTTAATGTATGTATTCATGCACATATCTGAAATCATGGCGGTAATAATTGATCATTTCACCATGTTTGCAGCAACTTCGCTATAGAAGGTACAAAATGTTACGAGATTCGGGTTTTAACCATAAATCAATGGATGTAATATATGCATTTAGACAGAATCTACAATACTTTCAACATTATTTGAGTAAATTGGTAACCGTGAAAGTCCTACACAAACGTTAAATGTGCATCCGCTTTACTCTTATTTTACTGCTATTTACTTTCTGTTAAGTTGAGAAATTAGTGTTGCAGGTCACAGAATATGAAATTATTAATTATTACAAACTTCGTAGTTTATTTAAAACTGGATGCAGGTTTTACCTGATTTATACTGTAGAAAAAGAAGCAAGCTTTGTGCATACATTTACATTCCATAGTTCAAAAACGATTAATCAATTTGATATTATTGAATCATCAATAATCGTTGGGGAGTGAGTGATTTTTTACGTACATGAAACTATAGGCGTCATAATCTCTTGTATCAGTATATTATAATCACTAGGTCTGGACGGAATCAGCTTTACGGTGCATTGTTTTGCGTAAGAAGTTGTAGGAGCAAGTGATGTAGTCGGTCACTGAGGGTAGGGTGTAGGACTGAAGGTTGAAATAGAGTAATAGAGTTTTTGTGTACGCTAGTTGCTGTGAGATGAGTCAAGTATAGTTGCAAATCTTATTTTTACTGCTTAATCACAAGTGGCACTATTGCGAAATATTTTAGCAGTAACATTTATATGTCTATTTTTATTAATAGAATCAAAGTATACTACAATTTACGTATACGATAACATGGATCTCGGTGTGCGATTTTTGGTGTGTATGTTGTCTTTCTTTAAGTCTTTTGTGTAGAAAACGTATTCATTTGCATGTACTGTAGAACTAAAGGCTCTGCAATGCGTCGTAGTCGTTTTGTACAGTATTTTAACGCAAAGCAATCAATGAATCAATAGTTAGCGGATATTCATCATGATGAACTAGTGTATTGTGTAGATTCAATTGTGTGCAATTTTTTAGCAATTTATTAAAACCATTTACAATTGTTTAAAACTGAAGTTATGTATACTTGAAGCCAAATAAGCATTGAGAGTCTATTACATACCGCTTTTGTACAAAGAAATATGTGTCGCACTTGATGTATACATGCTGTCATGTATAGTATAATATACAATGCAATATATTACGAAACATTTTGTTTTTTTAAATTAACTGTTGTGAAGGTTCGAAAGTCAGTAATCGTCATATGAATATGTAAAAATAAAATTTATGTTCAAATGTGTATTCTTGAAATTCATATATCCAAGCATGAATCTTACAGTTACCGTAAGTACACATGTGCAACCTTGCAGTATTTTAGGTAGTAAGACAAGTAGAATAGAATAGAATAATCGGGCTCCTTTTGGGCAGCGAGTGTTGTTGCTACCCGAAAGTGGATGCTACGGAAGTCCATTTGAGGATCTATTACAGACGCCCATTTTTATAAAAGAAAGATAGAAAGCAGGTAGGAAGTAGCAATAGGTATAATTATTATTCATGCATGAAGAAACGTCCACTGGCCTCTCCAAAGGCCAGGAGTTGCTTCAGCTTGTCTACGGGAATGTCACTATGATCAGTGAACACTGCCTGTCCTAGATACATAATCCTCTCAGCCCAGTGAACTGGACATTTAGTAAGACAAGTAACCTAGATGAGATATTAATCAAGAGATTGTAACATTTTGTAAAAATAATTTCCTTTGCACCTTAACAAATGTATACATAATGATTGTTAATGCTTAGAAGATCCCCCTAGTCTCGAAATAAATTACTTGGTAGGTACTTACACGTAATTAATTTGTGCAAACGATAAGTAATGCCTGTTAATGTCAATCAATGAAAGAATGTAAAGATGAAAAGGCAGTAAGTGGATGTAAGTTACTTCAAGTATATATGAAGAAAAATATTTAATGTGATTTTTAAGTTCTATGTAAACTTTATTTCGTGTGGGAAGAATAAATACGTATTCGTTCTGCTGCGCGTACATGTTGTGGGTGTACTTCGAAAATCGATATTCGTACGGGAACTCCTTCACTATTTCAAGTTTCATATACTTACTTGGAAAGTGCACAGCATTTTATTTCGTTTCCAGAATCTATTAAATATAACATCTTGTTCTCAACCGTATTAATCATTATTTGCTTTCCCGTATTATTTGAAGACTTAGATGACTGCAATGACCATGAACGAGCATTTAAATTTAAAATTATACTTTTGCTAATTTTGACGAATGGAAAATGGAAATAATTGCTGTAAGAGTGAAATCGTCGAATTCCTGCGAAATTTAATTGACTACATGCAGTTCATCTGTTTTCAATACGTTCCCCTCTGTTCACTAAGTTTCATCTGCGATATTATACCTGTACAATCTGGCCTCACTTCATTTTCATACCTCCGGGGGTGCTTTGAGCTAGAGTACCTACAGCCGACACATGGGTTGACCAACGTGCGATTCTTACTTGCATTGTCCCTCGAACATTGTCACTGCGAATTGAAATAATTGAGCTTCACGAGTGTTTGTTCATGATCCGTATTATTATTTTGAAGCCACCATCGCAACGGTTTGAAAATGTCAATTCCATCTTACACCTCGAAATTACGTAAATCTCAGATAACTTTCATACAAATAGTTTTACAAATTTTGTGCTGTAGCTCATTTTACAAATTCCAATTTGCATGCTTTCTGACCGTTTGAAAATTAGCTGAGGAAGTATTTTGAACATTGATGCATATTTCATCGGTAATTAGGAAGTATGAAATTGCACCAACTGAGACGCAATCGCATTTATGTACATGTGACGTTTTTCGTTTACTCAAATGCACAAAAATATGTACTGACGTATACTAAATTTCCATAATTCCGCCCTATTTCATCTTCACATTAGTAGCATGTCATAATTTTGTTCAAAGAGAAGATCAAAAATGCCCAGAAACAAAAAAATGAATACTGTAACATCAGTACGTCACTATAAAAGTACGAGATTATATTTTCAAAGCTAGTCATAGAATCGCGGATGCCTTCAGGGTAGGATTTTGTCCCCGTCCCCGCTGCTGTTCTTTTTTGTTATAATGTTTGCGTTAGGCTTGCTTGAATAAACGCTAAATTTTATTTGCAGACGACTCTGTAAATTATATAACAGGCAAAAAATTGGGGATTTAATGCAGGAAGTACTATTAATACCCTTAATGATTAGTGTAATAAAAGAAACGTAGTTAAGCTTTAGTTTTGAAAATAAGTAAACAAAGTATGTGATTTTTCACAAGGTTCATGATAAGAATAAACAGCTCGCAGCAATATTTTTGTTTTATTAAAAAAGGAATTTCAATATCTTGGGGTTCTATTAGACAGACATACATGACTTTTATTTCGTATTTTCATCATCAAAAAAGTCTTTTCGGTTGCATAGTATACATATTCATGACAAGATTTAACATTTAACTGGTTATTTTAAAATGTAGTATTTTCCGCCACTGATTATAAGCCTACCGGGGGGGGGGATTTATCCAATTACCAAAATATTCTTCAAAATAAAAACAATGTATATCATTTATTAAGGGAATTTTATTATGCTCAAAACTACCGCCTCCTAATGGAAGTTCATAATCTAAAACTTAGAATTTGCTTATTGTACATAAGTTGTGGGAAAGATGTAATTTATAAATTTATTTTCAATGCGTGAAAGATTAGAATATTTTTATACTTTATATTTTCCTTTAAATCAACCAGATCAAATAAAGTTCCTGAATTGACCGGATAATACTCACTTTTATCATCCTCGAGGTCGAGAGCCCAAAAATTACCACTTCCTTCCTTCACAACGCAACGTACAAATCTATTTATGAAGTCTAATATCGTCGGGTAAAGTCCAAAAGGCGCTATAATTTTCGTAACGTTATGGGAAAAACAAAATTATAGCGCCTTTTGGACTTTACCCGACGATATCTTCTTTCATTCAGCAAAATTACCTTTTGAACGTGGATCTACCCAGATTTCTCAATATTATAACTGATTGGTTACTGGATAAGTGGCTATTAAAAATAGTAAATTAAAAATAATATTATTAAATTTATGATAATTATCCACAAAAATGACTCACTTTTCCAAATTTCAAAATCTTCTGTATTCAGTCATTCTATTTTCACGTATTACTGGAGGCAGACCAATCTTCTTTTTTTTTATTCAAAAAAGTAGCAAAAATCGGAATTCAATGGGAAAAATATTTTGATTCGAATTTTAATTCATATTTTTATAATATTCCACCACTCTGCCTTCAACTCATTTGAATGATACACAACTAACAATAAGCTCACATACTTAGGCGCAGAAAATTAGTATAATGCTACCGTATCAGTAGCAGAATATCTGGGATGGGATCCCTTGGCTGGATCCGTGGACTCAAGCTTTTGCTTGTACGTTGGAGGCTAAAGACAACAGGCATGCAGTGTAAGTAATTTTAGACAACAATTTGGATGATCAATGATCCAATAGTGTTATCCATGTGTACATACATAAGATATAATGGAATAGTAGAAGAAGCGTGGCAGCCAAATTGCTTTTGTCATTTGACGCTGAAGCTTCTTACTATTGCGTGAAATCTACATGTGCCTTTTCTACATTATCACCAAGATGTTAAAAAGAGTAAGATAAGTATATTTTTTGAAAAATAAGTATCAAAGAGTATCCAAAATTTTAATAAGTATCCTGGCCTGAAAATAAGTATGATACTCCGAAAAAGAGTAGGTCTGGCATGGAAGCTTTAGACGTGTTCAATCGCAATTGAACGTTTGTTATGTATATTTTCTGGACATTGACCTATATTTATTCTTATCCATGTTGCACTCATTCATTCCAATGTTTATTTACTTATTCCTACCCTTTATGCTAATTCCTAAAGGCTGCGTGAGGTTTCAAGTATGTATTTCTATGTTGAAGCCCTATTCCCGCGTTTCATGCCAGTGCGTGCTAGCCTTACCTCCCCATTCTACCCTAACTTTGTCACCTTTATATCTCGTGACCTGTGACCTTTATCTGGGTGCACACCCTATCAACCCTGCTCAGTTTTTCACCCTCTTTCCAACGGTGACCTTACCTTGTTTCTATTCGCCCCAGAAGGGTCGCGAAAACTACTTTGAAATATTACCTCTTTTGTGCGACCCAGAAAGTCCACAAGTATACCTTCTATCCTTGCTGTATATGTATTCCCTAGTATTTTATACTTGTACCTTGGCTGTAAACACATTTATACTTAATCTAAGTTTCATTATTATAATAATTGCTGATTTGACTTATGAACTCATGCTTGTTTGTATACGTGTGACCCTTACCTGTTGTTTGACCCTTCCTGACCGACGATTCACCCTCCGCTCGTCTGAGTGTGGGTGCACCTTTGTCCATTGTATTGTTTTACCCATTTTGTTGTTATTGTTAAACCATTTACATGATTTGTTATCTTTTCCTCTCGAGTTTAATGTAAATTACCGATGTTGTTCCTAGTCTGTAGACAATGAAATTCTATATTTATTTTTACTCATTCTTACCTTTGATGTTAATTAGTGTAAGAATTGACCTTTTGTGATTATGAATGGAATCATTCTTTGTGACTGATGTTTTTGCCTCTCAACTGATGTTTTCTTTTGTAGTGAATTGTAAACTAAAAATCAGTCGTTGTCTCGCTCTCATACTTGTAACTTATTACCTTTTCCTCCTAAATTGCTATTAAAACCTAAAAACTTAATAATTCCAAAACTCAACTCTCAGTTTACCCTGCCTATTTATTTCCTCAAAAACACCTTCACAATTTTCATACTACAGCCACTCTCCCACTGAACAGAAAGCTCATGGCGCGTCAGCTGAAACCCTCAAAATATTAGCCAAGAGCAATTGTGAGTCGTCGGAAGCAAGATGCAAACTCCTCGACTCAATCGTACTGTCAAACCTTTTATATGCTGGAGAATGGTCCATGAAGCGCAGAGACTCGTTGGAAACAGTGATATTAAAATTCTACAAAAACGTGTTAGGTCTACCTTGGTGTACTCCCAATTATA
>JAQFXU010005566.1:0-11467 GCA_034693705.1 Spatulosminthurus flaviceps | reverse complement strand
ATAATGATCAATAATATACATGCTAGATGAATATGAGGCTACCTCTCTATGCTGAGCTGTTTGCCAAAGCGAGTAAGCCGAATTACAGGAAACAAATTGTGGGCAGAAGCCGTCCTGCAGATAGTGATACTGAAAAGGAGCTTACAAATGGTCTTCATTGAGTGTGAGACGCTATCTCGGTACAATCGCTTCATAAGAATTTTCTGTCTCACCATTCGATGCTTCGGGTTGTTAGTCACTTATAAAAGTGTTTCAAAATACTAAAAATTCGTACAACATTTGTGCCATCCCAACAAATTGAGTGTTAGCAACTTTAATATTGCTGGAATTATTACGTATGGTAGCTTTATACAGATAGTCTATAAAATTAAATCTGGAAGTACAACAATGAGTAAATTGAGTCAGATGTAATATTGTAACATTTATGTGTCGTACTTGCAGGGCAATCGTAAGAATACTCACGTCAAATAAAGCAAAAATTAAATATGAAAATTATAGTAATTTACTGTGGAAAAGCAAAACGTGTAAAATACTTGGTAACTGCTATTATGAATCCAGTATGTAGGACAGGCATTGTTTATAATTTTATGTTAGCAACAATGGTTTACAGTATTATAGTCGCGAGTTTTCGATCTCAACTGTATCCTTTGAACTGCTATTCGAATTCGCAAGACCCTGGATCTTTGCTTCTTCAATATACTCGTAACAACTTACTCCTAACTGAGCCTGATCAATACCTTCTCTTTCCTTCTCGATATTGACTCGGAGACTCAGTCCCGGTACATGATTCATTATAAAAAGTAGAGCATAAGTTACCACAAAGGACCAGGCTAAGCCAGCACAGGAGTCAATGGCCTGATATCCCACTTGATACCAATTACCGTCCAAACCACCACCTTTAATATCCTGACCATCCAGCTTGGCCACCCACTTTTGAGCGAAAACTCCAGTCAACAAATTCCCCACAATCCCACCCACTCCATGAACAGCAAATACATCCAAGGCATCATCGTAGTTGAGTAAATGCTTTAAATTTAAAGCTAAATTGCAACACAGCGCTCCAGCTACTCCAAAAGCCACACTAGATGCAGGACTGACGTATCCAGACGCAGGAGTTATACAAACAAGAGCTGCCACAGCTCCAGCACAGAATCCCATAGCCGAAAATTTATGTTCAAGTCGGTAGTCGAGCAGAACCCAAGTTATTCCTCCAACACAGGCGGCCAAATTCGTAACGACACACGCCATCACTGCTCTCATGCTGCCACCTAGGGCTGATCCGCCATTAAAGCCGAACCACCCAAACCAAATGAAGCAGGTTCCTAACACCACATTCGCCATATTGTGTGGCTTGTGATCATCCTTATGATTTTCTCTATGGCCCAAAACAACGGCATAGGCTAATGCTGCTGCTCCAGAAGAAATATGTACTGGCGTACCTCCAGCGAAATCAAGTCCTAAAATTACAAAATAAGTTTCATGTTTCATTAACCGTTCATTTAAAAAATGTAACTAATTTTTCAATAATTCCTACACTCTCAGCACTCTCAAGTACTAGCTTTTTAGTACCTCCCATCATATTACTCCATCCATTCGGATTCCACGTCCAGTAAGCGATGAAGTCATACACAACTGTTGTCCAAATAAAGATGAAAATAATCGTGGGAAAAAATCTTGCTCTTTCAGCAGCAGCGCCGATTGCTAGGGCTGGCGTAATTGCAGCGAACATTGCTTGGTAAATACAGAAAACCAAATCCGGAATTTTAGGGCTTCCAACCGAAGGTCCATCAAGTACACCTTTCAAGAAGACATGGTCAAAGTTCCCGATCACTTTACTTCCATTTCGACTGAAAGTCAGTGAGTATCCCAGGATAAACCACTGGATAATAATTTATTTCAGTGAGCATTAATTTCCTTAAATTAGAAACAATAAGTAATAATAATAATAACATTATAAATTACCAATAAAATCTATCAAATGGAAATTACCTGAATACAAACCACAGCAATGGACCAGCAACTCAAAATAATCAACTGTAAGGCGTGTTTGCTTTTGGTCATACCACTGTAAAAGTAACCTACTCCGGGTATCATTAGCCATACCAAAGCGGTCGACAAAAGTACCCAACCAATATTCCCCGGATTGTACTGCGTCAACTGCCCAACAGTATCATCCGATGAATTTGTACTATTCATGCTGAAGACTATTCGACTGGAAACTGTTGCTTAAATTGCCCTAACTAAGAATAAAACACTACTCAAACTGCTGCACTTTTAAAAACTGTGTGAACTACCAAACTGGCTGTTGGGTAATTTATAAGAGGGAATAATAACCCTTGCCCGCTCCATAATTGCAGCTTTGCATGAAAAGATTTTTCATTTGATTAAGTCAAACTAAGTGGAAAAAATCAGGATTTTCGGAGAGTTGACCGGCAAGATTCACTACGGCAGAACGGGAAAATATTGATATACGTTCTAATTTAGATAGTTTACGCTGTCTTTCTTTCTTTCCTAGTAAGTGTTGGAAGAAACATCGCGGGTCTGGAGACCTTCATCCTAAGTGGTAAATAAAAATAAATTCGTTAGCTTGTATGGATGAGCTTAAGCTTAATTTAGACGATACTGGAAGAAACTGACGCAATGGTCATTATCAGTCTCATTATCATATGCACACCTTGCAAGTATAATTAAGTCCATTTCATGGTAACTATTCTAAATGTGCATACCTAAAATAGTTATTGCAAACTCTCCTAAAAATGTGTTACTGTTTTACTCTTCTTCTTCTAATACTCTTTTCCCAGCCTAGTACTTTTTTTATAGACTACTCTCTTAGCAAGAATTGTTATATAATAGAAATATAAGTAAATGCAAACGTATACGTAGTGGATATTTCCTTTTTAAACAGTTAGATCTTTGTTTCCTATCAGAGTTAGCCCTTGTCTTAATATGGCTTATAGATTCTAACGTGTTGACGAATGATACGATAGTGCTAAAAGCTATAAAATATTGTTTTTCATTAAACCAGCCTTTATGTTATTTGCTGCTAGTGCAAACTTCATGATTTGATGCTGGGAGTTGGTGAATGGAATATGCGTGTGTCGGTCAATAATAAGTATTTTACAAAGTTCAATTTAATTTATTTTGTTTGTCACTGTATTGTTTTATTTTTCTTATCTTGAGCATGTACACTATATAAAATATAAATGTGTAAATTATGGGGACATTATTAGGTCAAAAGTGAGTACTTTTAAACAAAATGTTCAAATTATTGAGTCACCCAAATATTTTTTTGGAAATTTTCGCATTGAATAAATGCACTTATATAGCTAGAATTTCAATAACGTAACAATATTCTGAGTTTCATCAACAACATTGTGCAAGCAAAATTTAAGGCCCTTTGCTTTGATTGCTGTATGGCGATATCGACAGGGTTCCTTCTATACTTGGTCCTTAATTGTTCATTCGTCAGGTTGTGTAGGATGCAGAAATGGCAAATGAGGGAAGCAACATCCAAATTTCTATTTAAACGATTTTAATTTAAACTGACTTCAATACATATAAGCTTTACGCTTCAGTCAACTTTCAATGAGTAAATACATAAGTAAACAAGTGCATAGGTAATATGAGTAACTTGAGCCCTGTTCTGTGCAAGCCAATTAGTGCAAGTAGAAGAAGAAATGCTTAATAGGTGTGTGAATGTGTAATAAATGAGTTTCCGTTAATGACAACTTCTCCCTTTTCCCTCTCCCAAACGTGTATGTATAGATTTAAAATTGGAGAGTTAATTTTATATAACGAGCTATAACTTTCAAGTTGTCACTCTATTTACTTGTATTTGATTTTTAAACAAAGCGAACTATATTTTGCTTATCAATGAATGAATAATAGAATACACTATATACACTTATAATTTAAATATATGATTTATGCAGTAAGCCCACTAGGCCGTCAAAAGCTAATTTCTCATCGTCAGAATTCTAAAATACCATAAACTATTATTATGGCTGCAAACTGGCATACATAGGACTTACAATTAACGGTGTTGCAATTTCACCCATAATGGTCGAGAGGTCCTTTAAAATCAGGTGATGGAAATTCTTAATGGTTTTTGTGTGCTTTTGTTAAAGAGTTGCATACTACGTGTGGCAGTATGTATGTAGCATACGAATTTTTTAAACGAATGAATATTGACAAGATTTTCAAACAGTCAAGCAAAGGTATCAAAAATATGATATGCTTCATATATGTGTGTAAAACACATTAGTGTATGCGCCCACGGTCTATTATATGAATGCACAACAAAACTAATTTCAGTGAATCTTCAAACAATAAACTATTACATTATATTATGGGATGCACTTTTGTCCTTTAATTTGATCATTGATGTCCTTTCCCAACATATTTTATGCATAAGCAACAATTAAAAGTGCCATAGACTTAATAAGGTGCCCCTGCATCTTTTATTTGTTTACATTAAGTGTAATGTACAGTTTCCCTCGAAGGGTTAGGGGAATGTTGAAGCTAATTCCCTGCGAGAAGATGCCATCGATTAATGAGCCAGAGATCCGCCTAACAACATTTACGGAATATAGACAAAGCCTGCCAACACATTAGCTTTGGAAAAACAAGTACATTTTGCAAATTAAATCACTTAGAACTAGGTTGCATATAATTTTGAAGCAGAGGTACTACTATATTTGCAATTCGATGAAATCTTGAGCAAGAACTCTTTAGAAGAACTTTAGAAGGAACAGATTTTCTGAAATACATCAAGCGAGGGTTTAGTGACCGATGTAATTTGACAGAGAAGTTGTTAGTTGTTCTTTGAGAGTTAGTTACAGACGGACAATACCATCGGACTGTGACGCCTGTGTTTGATCTGTGTTTGCAAACAACCAACATTCAACACCAAAATTAATCCTTCCTATTTAATCAGCTAATTCATTGTACAGTCTGTACATAGTGTAGTCATACAAGAAGGGCCCAACATGTTTTTATTGTTAAACATCAGTTTTTAATACTGTTATAATTTGTTTTTCCACATTCTACAAACATTTTAATTCCAGGAATATTTTTCTTTAAGGGTGGACGATAAAACCAAGAGCTGAGTATTTAAGCCAAAGTATTTTTAATTCAGAGACGAAGCTAGTACTAAAAGGCGCAGACAGAAATAAAAAACGTTTAGTGTGGCATTCCACCAAGGTTTTTTAATTTAAGGTTTTTAATATTTTACGACATACGATGTATAGCCCGAAGGCAAAAAAATCCCTAAAAATGGGTCAAAACGTTCCAACGCTGCTTTGCCTATCATTACTGGTATTGCAAGCTTGGGGTGGAGTGCTACCATCGACAAAAATTACAAGACGTTCTTCTATGAAGTCCGTTGTGGATACCAAAGGTAAGTCAGAATCTTAGAAAATTTTAACAAATTATTATGCTGATAAAATTATAAGATACAGTTCTGTTCTAATTCTTTAGGCACCGACTACCTACGTGATAACTTTGACGAAAGAGGCTGGAACTTTGAAGGTGATATTCTTCTATCACCATCAACGTTTTCGGGTGCTGCAAATCCCAAGTTCCGGTGGCCAAATGCAACCATTCCTTTCGTGATGGATGGCAATTTCAGTAATTTTTACAACCATGACATTCAAAAACTTACTTAAATTTTGAAAACACAAAATAAATTGTGTAATTTGCTAGGTATAAGTTAGTGAGTGATCTTGTTTTGTTTCCAGCTGCTTCCGAGAAGTCGAAAATTAAATCTGGAATGGAGGACATCACGTCTCATACATGCATTAAATTTATCGAGAGAAAAAATGAAACGGACTATGTATTTATTAAGAAGGGCGGTTCTGGCAGTGGCTGCAATTCTCATGTAGGACGGCAGGGAAATATGCAGATATTGACGCTTCAAGTACCAGGGTGCACCACTAAAGGCATAGCGGCTCACGAACTAATCCATGCTATTGGTTTCAGACATGAGCATTCCCGAATGGATAGAGACGATTTCATAACGGTCAACTATGAAAACATAGAAGCGCGTAAGCTGCGTATTTCTATAATAACGTCCTAGTCCTAACTTTCTTCGCACCATGAGTACAATCCACGTTATAACGTTTTATTATTTTTAAACAGGTTTCCAGTATGCATTTAATAAATATGGACCCAGTGTGGTCAACCCATTTGGAGTGCCATATGACTATGGAAGCATTATGCATTACTCACCCTATGCTTTCAGTATTAACCGCTCCAAACCGACAATTACAACGAAGCAAAAAAACGTTTCAATCGGGCAGCGTGAAAAGCTAAGCGCAAAAGACATTCAGAAAATCAATAATATGTACAAATGTAATCTAGCAAAATAATATTATTTTAATTCGTGTTTATTATTTGTGTAATTACTACCTTAATAACTAAAATAAAAGCCTGTGTTTATTACTTTTGAATAAAAAATGTGATATTCAAAATCACACAAAAACTCATAAACCTGGTAATACTAACTAAATCACATGATAACTTTACTAATATTTAATGATATATTTATTTATATACTGCATACTTAAATATTAAATCGGATTGAATATATGTGTCAATGATGTGCCCATACTATTTATAGTCTATGTTTCTTCCCTCATATAGCAAACTGAAGTACTATAATCAAAAGAATGTACGTTGTTTTTATTTTTCTATAGATAACATTCACGTTTACATTTAACTTAGCGACAGCGGCTACCATTACATAGGAAAATGAAAATGGGAATTTCCCCAGCAAAGGAGAGACTCGTTGAATGTTACACGATTCCAAGTGCTTTTCTGCACTCATTCGTCAGCAGGAAATAAGAAATAACTCCAGGAATGAAATATTGCTATTTATGTGTAGTTATAATATGGCAAATGCTCCCGTGTAAAATAACATTTTCATTTTATGGGTCAATTTTACTAGTCTATCTGTTTATAGCTTGGGCTGTATGTTGCGTGATTTATTTAATTTCAAGCAATATTGAATATTTAATACCAACAATCATTTTATTTCGCCTGCAAGAACCATAATATATGTAATTCAGGGACATGATCATGTTTTAAATGAGGAATTTATATCAGTACATTATCTTGCCATTGTTTCCATTTCATTAATTTAAATTTCAAGGACCAAGGTTGAAATTAATTACTGATAGTACTGAAAGGTGAGAACATCGGGATTGATACGTTGCTTCAGATATAAATAATCTTGTTAAAGGGTTAATAAAGAGCAACCATTATTTATTGAAAGTAGTCGATTTGCAAAAGTGTAACATTACAGATGGTGTTCCTTGAATTCAAAATATTTAAAATGAAGCTCATTGCCATTGTCGGATTACTTTTGGTGTCTCAACAAGCCCTTGGGGCCAGCTTGGTAGGGAGAGAAGGTTAGAAAGGTCTTAAAAATGAGGAAAATACTCTAAAGAGTAATGGTATTGTTGGGTAATATTTAAATATTTAAAAACATGGCGAAACTTTAAAGAAATTTTTTATAAATTAAACAGTACCAGATGGTAGGCTCGACAATCCCGAGGAACGGGGCCAGTACTTTGAGGGTGATATGATAATTGATCATGCGCAAGGTGGATTGAGGAACGAATCTTATAGATGGCCGCAAGCCACAGTTGTCTTTGACTTGGATCCTACTTTCAGTTCAGTAACAACAGTAACATTCTCAGTAAAAAATAAAAATGGCGCATGGTATGATGCTTGGAGGCCGTCTTATTGTGTAATTTGCAATTTTTATTTTTCACAGCTGTGGACGAAATCATCCAAATCCAAGCAGGAATCCAAGAAATTGTCAACAAAACATGCATCAGGTTCAAAAAGCGGGTTGCGGAAACGGAATATGTTTATGTGCAACGTGGAGTCAACGGATCAGGCTCAGGCTGCTACTCAAGTGTGGGTAGAGTTGGTGGTAGACAAACGCTGAATCTGGAAGTTCCTGGATGCCTTCGCCTCGGTACTGTTTCTCATGAATTCATCCACGCTCTTGGATTTTATCATGAACAATCAAGAACTGACCGAGATGACTACGTTACTATTGTGTGGGCCAACATTCGAGAAGGTATATTTTTAGTCTGTAGTTTGCAAGAGGTCATATAGCTCAGCGGCGGTCACGCAACCATTGGTAAAATATCATACTGTACGCTTATTTTCTGTTATCCGCTACAGGTCTCGAAGGAAACTTTAATAAATACGATGCAGACAGGATCGACCCTTTTAATGTAACTTATGACTATGGCAGTGTCATGCATTACTCAGCCTATGGGTTCGCAATAAACCCTGTCCTACCAACGATTATTCCAAAAGACCCAAATGCACAGATCGGACAGCGACTGGGACTGAGTGAATCTGACGCGTTGAAGCTAAATAATATGTACAACTGCAGCATTTCGCATTAAAAAATTACAGCGTATTTACTGCAATAAATAGTGACACAATAAACACGAACCGGTACCTTTTTTCGCTGGAATAAAAAGCTTGAAAAATTACTTGTTACAAAAATTTTTGTATTCTGTTACAACCACAGGACAAATAATAAGGTTAATCAAATCAAAGTCAGACACACGTACTGCTGATGTAGTCCTGAACACCTCGTCTTTAGTCTGACCACCAAAACTGTTCAATCCCACTGCTACTAGTCCCCTTCACCATATAAACTTCTTAATAAGACAATGATAAAATAATTAACCATACAGAAACGAGTGACCTTAAAATATCTGTACTAAAAGTAATTAAAACAATGAGGCGATAACTACGTACTAACAACAATTTACTAAACGATAAAAACAACTGCAGCTAACATACTAACTTACTGCTTTGCACAATAAAGACATTCAAATATATACATATACAAGACTAACAATAGTGGAATGTACATATTTCGTTTTGCATGGACACCGTGATTAAGTTTTAACGCCATGCTCTTTGCCAAAATGGGCTTTCAAATTATCTTTCCGAAGAAAGTATGTATCGCAATAATAACATCGGAAATACGTCTCTCCTTTGTGACTATCAACGTGATCTTTCAATTTAAGAGCGCTGGGAAAAACTCGACCGCAAAATTCGCAGTACATTGGATTGTCTTTTGAATGCGCTGTCCTTAAATGCGCCTGAAGTTCCTCCGATGTTTTCATTCGTTTATTGCATTTATGACAAAGAAATTTTAAATCAATTTTGTGAGTTTCCTTCAAATGTCTCTTGAGATTTTTCGTGTTTTTGAATCCTTTTCCACATTCACAGCAAATACAGTCCCTTATATCGGTATGAGTGGTCTCATGAGTCCGCAACCCTGATGGGCTGTCACAATGCTTCCCGCAATGTTGGCAGTAGTAGCCACTTTTTTCACCTAGCGATAATAAACCATAACAAATTTCAAATGAATCACATTTTTCATAGAATAAATAACAATATCATAATCATAACAATTTTTCATAAAATATGCCAAATTCGAATAAACTGAAGCAATGAAAGCGATGCAATTTACCTAAGTGAATATGCTTGACATGATTAACTATTCCATGTCTAGTCTTGAACGGTTTGTTAGGACAAACACTGCATTTGTACCCTTCTGGAAGCTGAACAAATTTATGACCACTATATTCAAACAAGTCTTCGCCAAGCTGTCTGATATGTCTATGTTTTGCTCGTTTCGCTTTACTGTCTTCTAGATTCTCGCTACTCTCAGGGTTAGTTCCTTCATTACTGGACGTGTTCTCAGTTGTCGTGGTTTTCTTCACACTAGTAGGTTTAAACTCGTCATCCGAATCACTCTCGTTCCGAGAATTTTCACTGTAAATCGATCGAGATTTCTTTCTCGACTTCCGACCCTGGTTGCCTTGTTTGTTTCCAATAACCTTAATTTCATCGTCGCTTACACCCTCACCGCCAGGAGACCATTGTGAATTGTTAGACTCATTGTCAGTGTCGCTTATTTGCTCTTCAGGTGCAAAGTTGTCATCAGCTGTAAAACCGCAAAAAAAGCGAAGATGAAATACCACATCTATTTAGGACACAACCACTAAATTAATCTCAATTAAAACTGACTTACAATCTGAATCTTCCTGATACCGAATATGACTTTTGGCAACACTTCGCCGAGCTCTTTTTACCGGCTTCACGTCTTGATCCGAATCTATAACATAATACAAATAAATCAGTAGCGTTATATTTAGTACAGAAAATCTGCACAATATGCACAATCTACAAACAAACACAAATACCTGCAGCTACACCTAGATCCTCCGGGGGAATGGGATCATTAACCAAAAGGCGCCTAAAGGAAGAAATTCTTGAATCAATGTCTTGTTCCAAGGCAACATCCATCGGATTTTTAATACTTTCCTCTGAGCTCTCAATCTTAGCTTTCAAACTTCCAACCATCGAACTCAATTCATTTTGTATAGTCTGAAGTTGGGAATTAAGTTCGGATATATACGATACCGTGTCCTTGCATGAACTGCAAAATGGAAGTAGTTCTTTAGAAAAATCCCACTGGCAAGAATTCCGACCTTCCAAACTAACATGCATCTGTTCACAGAACAAATTGAATAGGGACCACGACTCTTTACTTTGTTCTTCAGATAACACACTTTCTTGCTTGACAGGGTCAAGAAAATGGCCATTATCCGTATGTCTTTCACATAGGGAAAAGCAAATCAAACACACAGAGCCAGTCATTTTTAGCTTTGCAGCACGCTATATATTTTATTTTGACAACGATTAAATCCCGATGGCAGTTCTCCTTACACTTCGCTTACTCCAGTAAGTCCAGTACGTTACGTAATTACTCCAGTTGAGATAATTTAGTTTTTTTCGATTCCCTATACCTCAACAGTTACGAATTAACTTATGACTCATACTGTTAAAATTCAATCAACACAGCCCTCAAAGACTTATCCAAAAGTTTTAGACACAGATGAAATACATTTTCCAATTTTCAAGCTCTCTAAATTGATATGTGTAAACAAGTTACGTAATATAGAGAAATAGCAGATAGAACGATATTGATATCTGAGCACTTTTTATCCAACACGAATCAGCAACCAAATTAAACTCGATAATCACAAGCAGCTATATTACGTGTGTGAACGCTACGTCGACTATCAACACATAGACTTGCCTTTAATACTTCTTAATTTTACCGTACCTAACTTTAATTTGCTTGCAACTGTAATACATTTATGCTCATATAGTGCTCGATAATAATATTCTCCTCCGCTCATATATAAACCTCAAACCTACACAGATTTTTGTAATTTGGCGGATTTATACCCAAGCAAAGATTTCACTATTCCCCAATTCACCTCCATGCTAAATTACATGGTTACACTCAACTTCTCACAAGGCAAGTAATTTCTTCGAATTTTGCACAAAATATGTTTATTAACATATTTTGAACAATTTATTGTTCTAGAACAATTTCCTACTACTACATACACAA
>JAQFXU010005565.1:0-11468 GCA_034693705.1 Spatulosminthurus flaviceps | reverse complement strand
CCTTATTTTAACTTTCAATTACTTGAACTTACATAATGTTGAAAAACTAACTAGACGGCATGAGAAGGTCATAAAATCATTGAAGTAATTTCAACGGGTAATAACTACCAATTAATGAGATTAATTATATAAGTAAACGTTTATTTTAAATTCCGCGTGTCTTACATCTGATAAAGAACATATTGTAAGTTGAAAGTGCTATCAAACAGAGAAGGCCCGGGTAAAAATTCCTTAATCAAATACACCGTGCAATTTGCAATATTGAGTCATTCACAGCAAGACATTCGGCTGGTGTACGATTGCATTTCGCACAAAAAATCCCTTTAGTACGACCAATACAACAATTATTGGGAAAATGATAAATTAACTCCCCGTATTTCAGTTCTAGTGTATTATAAGCGAAAGTTGTAGACACAGTTGAAATGAAAATTACTGAATATTAATGATTTTCAAAAATCACACGTAGCAAATATAGTTCGTTAATCTATTTCAATTCTACGAAGTAGCACTCTGCTTCGATTTCACCAACTCCCGCAGAGCATTTTCACTGCTTTTAATATCTCGCTCCAAATGTTCCTTGTTGTTCTGAAAGTAGGAAAAAATAGCATTTCCGTGTTTCCCATTCCGCCATATACTTTATACTTTGATTTTACTACTCAAAATAATTTACCTCAAATACTTTAATTTTTTCTTGGTAATCCGATATTTGCTTGCTTATACCAGTACGGACTTCAGGGATGGACGAAGTAAAGAAACAACGTCCCACACCTTGGTATACTGTCGTTTCCCCAGGCAGATTCTGCAGATAATAATATTTCACCTTTCTGACTTTCATCCCATAAACTATCCACCTCCCGCACATATTACACATTTTTACCAAAGAAAACTCCTATAACCAAAATTCATCAAAATTCCTACCCCCATTTCCTTATCAGTAATTTGCTTGTGCAGAATACTCCTCTTCAGTCCCTCAATTTGAATGTCCGCGAATTTTACCTTTTGGTTCGTATCGATTAATTTCATTTGAAGCTCCGAAAATGCCTGGAATTAAATTACAAAATTACAATAATAATTATTTCTAACCAACTCATTATCAATTATTCTCCCACACTTTTAAAATTTCAGTAATCCTTACAGACTCACCTTTTTTAGTTCTAAATCCACCGGAATTTTATCACCACTCATTTTTGCACAATTTGCAGGTTTTCCAGCCGCCTCAGAAAATATTCGCGAATTCAAAGAGGAACCTCTAACTAAACGTAACTATTGTAGTTGGAAACTAATTTTCTGATTTTCGATGTACTAACTGCCACGCTATTTTTAACAAACTTTTTTAATTTGAAAGGAGCGGAATAACAATCACTTTTATAGGCATGACACATGCAGAGCCGGACTATAGCGTGAACACAATTTTGTAGGAATAGGAATACATAAGGAGAATGCCGAGCAAAAATGGTTTATAATGCACATACGTATACTGACAATGTGATACTTTTTATTCCCGTTCTCCCATGCTCGAGCATGATCGTGTGGTCGTGGGAGTTATAAATGAATCCAGTACCACGGACCATAGCATTTTAGCTTTAGCATTTGAACTATACACAGCTTCAAACCTTCGCCGAGCTATAGACCGTAAAGGGAACACATTAAAAGCACAGCCAGCGCAGCGGCAGGGATGAACGTGCAGCGTAAGATAATACTGTACACAACCGCAGTATGTAAGGTAACCGACTGAACAGTAATATTCAGTAAGTTGTAGTTGTATGTTGTAACGTTGTAAGTCGTAAGTATATGACACGTTTTAAATTTGGAGGGCAGATGATGTAGTCAGGCAATGATCTCTATTAATGAAGAGTTCCTTCAACTGAACCTACACTGTACATTTGGTGCGCTAAAAGTTAAATGGATCATGCACGTGAGAACCCACGTCTTGATATGGCTGTCATTTAAAGGTCCAGTTGTCCAGTAATTTATTTGGAACTTGTGTAAAGGTTAGAATCTCTCACATTTCCATTTGATATTTTGAGCTAGCAAAGCAATTTCTGATTTGGGAATTGGTGGTAGGTAATTAACGCGGGTAAAGTTAACAACGACTGAGTTAAAAAACCTAAAGTATTTTCCGACACGACTGGAAACAATATATGTTTCAGGAACTTTGGACTAATAATAGTCGCTACGAAATTAATTTATTTAAATAATAAAACTAACAACGGGATGAACGGGAGCGTAAAAAGATGAATGCCACTGAGTTGCTAGTTGCTACTCCACGAACTTCCATGCAATGGTAAATAAATACTTCATTTAATTTTACTTACGAACATATTTACAATATGAGTGAATACCAAAAAATGAACTTTATGGGGCAAGGGGAGATAAAGCAATTTATATTATTTTCTAAAAACAATAAACAAAATTAGAGCGAGGTGCTAAGGATCAGGATTTACATACAGTGTGGGTACTAGTTTATAGAATAATAGTAAGTAAATAATTGAAACGATATCTTGCACATAAATTGTTTCGAAAATGTTTATTCCAAAATCCGTCACAATTGAGATTCGAGAACAGTGGTGTTTTGCTTTTAATAAATTAATTATAAAACCTTGAGGAGAAACACAAATTGGATTATACTTATTGCAATATAACCTTAATGTAAAAATATAGTTTATGAATGGTGATGTAGGAACGTATGGTAATATGTTCACGTAAAATCGTGAGATCAAATGGGATCGGGGGAAGGGAATCTAGTCACTTGTTCCGATTGGATAACTGGCGACAAATCAGGTGCTAACTGTCTGCCCCCAGAAGAAGTCTGATGCTGGTATGGCGAGGGAGAAGAAGCTCTGCTGGGAGCTAATGTTGATGTCAGAAGTAAACTTGTACTAGAGGTACTCAGCTGTGCTTGAAGACTATGAACAAAATAAATTCCAAAAATTGAACACTTTTATGGTGTAGGTGCACGGTCACAAGATTTTCATTATTTTAAAGAGGAAATTATGCTGCAGATTGACTTCCCACTTACACTTTAAGCTCAGCGAGCGCCGATTCTCTTTCGATTTTTTCATTTTGATACTGTCGTTTTGTTTTTTCAAGTTCACTCTGTAATTCTGCTGACTTCATTCTGTATCGCTCAATTTCATCATTGAGTTGATCACTGTTATTTAAACAAAATATTGGTGAGACAAATCCACATAGTTAAATGTAGAGGAGAAATATGTGATAGCAAAACTAAACCTTAAAACCTCGATTAAATAGATACAGTTAGTTGAAATAATCACTTGCAAAGAAACCAAACAAACAACTGGCGAAACTCACGTTCGACTTTGCAGCGTGGCTAATCTCATCTTAGTTTCATCCCTCTCGGAAATTACGACGGAAGATGTCTCGTGCAATTTATATTCTTTTTCCCTAAGTTTAGCCAGGATATCTTCAAGCTTCCGTCTAGTTTCCTCCTCATGTGCAAATTGATTTTCCAACGCTTCAAGTGATGACCGCAGATCCGCATTTTCTGCTTGAAGCTAAATCATGATTTTTAGTAAATTATGTGCAAAGGACTTTAACTTGAGGGTAGAGAATACAGTACAAGCTAACTAACTTTATTTTTGGCACTTTCGGCGTTGGCAGTTGATAATCTCAAAGAATCCAGTTTGGACTCCAGTTTAAGGCACAACTCCCTAGAGGAACTAAGCTCCATTTTTAACATTTTCTCTTGGTCTTGGCATTTCTTCAGCTGATTCTCTAAAGAAGCGTTCGTGGCGGATATTTGGGCAATTTCTGAAAGTATACATCCTTGTCTTAACATTATTATTCTCCAGCCATGATTGCAAACAAAAATATCAAAACGAAAAAAAATAAATGACGTTATACTCCAAATTCTGCTGGGGCCGACGACAGTTAACGTTTGTCCAGAGTTGTCATCCGTTTGACCGAACATATAGTGAAGTTTAACAGAAAATTGTACGGAAATTCGTAAAACGTTGATTTCAATTATTAAAAATAAGGCCCTTGGATTTACTAAAATAACAATAGGGACAAACACATACCTAATGGTAGGTACACGTTCAACTAAGGTAAGACTGACTTAAAATAATACAACAAACTGCAAATTGTTGGCTTCATTAGATAAACCACATCACCAAAGGCGTCGAGTTCAACGATATTCGGAGCTTTAGTTTTACTTCGCTGTAAAATATCACTAATTATACTTAAAAAATAAGCAACTCTCCTCCATCTCAGGAAAGTGAAAAGCATTCCTAAAAATCTGCTGCTAAACATGGAACTTTCAGCATTTCATCCTCAACAAAAGATAAGACAGTTTGGCTCAGTTTTGTAAACCAGAATTTCTTCAATCACAGTAATTACAGTCTTCAGGAGGGCACTGACAGTGCATATGTGAATACGTATACTCGACGCAAGCAAAAATATCGCCACTCATAATTGTTTCACTTCTACCGGCCACTGTTTCAAATTTGGATGGAAGTTTAAATGAAAAATGAAAAATTGTAGACCATTTATACCTTCTTCGTAAGTCTGAATCATATTGTGTTGCGACGAAAGTTTACTTGTTAGAGCGGCACCAGCTCCAAGCATGTCCGTTCGAACTGAGGTAGTTTCCCTTTCCAAAATGCTACGCTGAGCCTCCAAAGCTCCCTTCTCATGAGATAACACTTGGTAATTCTCCATAAGTAATTCCATTTCTTCTTCCTAAAAGAAATCACAGGAAGTTACATGGTTACATGTTACTACCATTTATTACGATTAACATCAAATAATACATTTTCGATGTTTGTATTATTATCATACACTGAAATTAAAATGTCAATGAATAAATATAGTCAACCTTCTTCACAAGAAGTTCTTCAATACGACGCACTTCGTCAATATATTTCTGCAACTGCCTTCGTAATTCATCAGATTCTTTTCCACATTTTTCGAGTTCCACAGCCATGGACCTTTTATCTACTTCTGTTCTTGAGCAAGACTGAACCACGCGGTTTAGCTCTTTTTGTGCATTGTCTCTCTCACGAATTCTATGCTCCAAATCAGCTTTCAATACGTCTATCTGCCTTCTTAATTGGTACATTTCTCTTTCCTGGTCCCGAGACGTTTCCCCACTGTGACTGTAAACAAAGAAAAGGAATGCTTGCTTTTTCATCAATTTTTCGTGAAGCCTTCTTGATTAAATTCTATGTATAAATACATAGCTCAAATTTATAAATTATTTCAACCCGATTATCCTTTCAATTTAGCATTAAAAAATAGAAGTTTAGTTATTACCCGAGTTTTAGTTGCACGTCCTTATTTTGTAAATGAAGCTTTTCATTTTCATCCTGACATTGTCTATTCTCAGCCTGAAGGCGCGCTAATTTTTCATCTTTCCTATCTAACTCAATCCTCATTTCATCTTTGTCTCTATCCAGGGCTTTAACAGTACCGGTGAGTGCAGCAACTTCTCGCTCTAAGACCATTTCTCTGGCCACCAACTGTCTAACCTGTTGATTCAATTCTTGATTTTCACGTTGGGTCGGGATGTAATTCGCCGCAGCCTTCCTTTGCGTATCTGATAAAAGAGCTTGAGTTTGCTCTAATATGATTCTAGAATACAAAGCATATTGTAAACTCACCGTCGAAAAATGTTACAAGAGATGACAATCATACGTTACGGTGCGGTTAAACCTCACACTTACTTATTTTTTTGATTTTCACTGTTCAGTTGTCTACCGTGTTCCTGGCATTCTGCTAAAGATCTTCTAAGCTTCATAATTTCTTTTTCCAAATCAGATTTGCTTGCTTTAGCAAGATTGGCTTCCATTTGAAGATTATCTATAACTCTTTCCATACCTCGCATGCGACGGAAAATTTCCTGTGTGTCCGTCCTGCTGTCAGAAGGAAGAGTAGTAAAAGGCACATAATTTCCCGGTCTAACTGGGTCCCTGAGTGTATCTTGTCTTAACTTCGCTAACGAGGATGGTAAATATCCAGATGATCCAAGTGCTCCGTAGTCTGGGTCCGCTGACTGCTGCTGATTTACCTGATCTGCTGGATATAGCGACAGCCTGTCATATTCGGGGGGTAACGCTGAATGTGGAGAGCCATAACTTGATGGGGGAATTTCGTATCCAGGAAATTGTGACGCTGATTGACGATCAACACCAGAGGACTGCTTTGACGCTTCAGCACTGGGACTCAAAGGCTTTTTCTGAGGCTCACTGCCGTAGCCAAATTTGTCACTTCGAGAACCAAGTTTTGTTGGCTGTCTGTAATCCGAGATTTTTCTAGTCGGTTGACCATCCATACCACCTTGCTGATTTTGTAGCTGACTCCCATGACGCGAGACACCCTTCGACGACGGTACAGTTCCTTGGCTAGGTAGCTTAGGCATTTCATAACCAGTTGCCTCTGATCCTGATGGTCTATAGTCCTTCGGAAGTTGACCCAGAAATCCTGGGGGGCGCTCAGAAGACCGAATGTCACTTTCCTGACTATCAGTCACATTGTCATGCCTGGAACGTTGCTCTGAATGCATTTGATCATAAGGGGACTTATAAGCATGTTCACCTGCCAGTGAGGTTTCGCGATCTAAATCAGAGTAGGTTCCAGGGGGAGGGCTCCTATCTGATGAAAATTGTACGAAAGAATTTCTTCCATGTGCGCCAGATGGTTGTCGTTCAAACGGAGCACGTTGTGTGACGTTATCCTCCGAGCGCTGACGTGATTGTATGCTTTGATTAAATAAACCAGCTTCGGGAGGCGTTCTATCCGCTGCTGGATTGAGGTTAGGTGGGTTAGACTGAACGCCGTGAGTGACAGTTTCAACTTGTTGTCCGCTAAAGTCCCGAGAAGATTGCTTTGTTTTACTTGAACTAGACTGCCTTTGACCTGCGTCCATACCTGCAGATTGCTGAGAGGATTTACGCTGAACGTTTGGCACTGTAGTTTCCGACGGTTTGTCAGATTTTTGCTTTCCCTCCCGCCGTAAACTAGGTCGTCGAGAATCG
This sequence comes from Spatulosminthurus flaviceps, assembly GCA_034693705.1. Taxonomy (NCBI): domain Eukaryota; kingdom Metazoa; phylum Arthropoda; class Collembola; order Symphypleona; family Sminthuridae; genus Spatulosminthurus; species Spatulosminthurus flaviceps. The sequence goes on along the minus strand of JAQFXU010005565.1, from coordinate 4,473 downwards.
GTCTTAGTTTGACTAGAATGAGAAAGTCTCTGAACCTGATTTTCATCTGCTGGAGGTGGCACCGATTCTAATCCGGAGGACTGGGTGGCTAAATTTTGCGTTCTCTCTCTTTCCGAAAGTTCAGTAGGATCCTGACCAACGTAAGACTGTTGCGGAGTTGGCTGACTCACAAACCCAGAGTGTTGTGAAGCAGAGGTGTTGTCAACTGGAAGGTGAGACGAGGGTGCTTTAGCATAACCAGAGCCTTCGTCTAATGGAGCTTGAATATTGTAAGCAAATGGTTGCATAGTCACCGGATGAACACCGTATTCCCCAGATTGCTGAGGTGTTTGTTGGAAAGTCTGACCGGGGTACCCACCAGGTTGGTTAGAAAATGGTAAACTGCCTAAATTTGACGATGGTACTTTCTGACCCAGCAACCCAGATTGTTGCTGCGAAGGTGGTTGAGTACCTCCGGCAGATGGCTGCTGACTACCGTATGCAGACGGATGCTGTGAAGGTGGTTGGCTACCGTATGCAGATGGATGCTGCGACGGCTGTTGGCTACCGTAAGCAGAAGGTTGTTGTGAAGGTGGTTGGCTACCATATGTATTCGGCGGCTGTGAGAACGGCTGACTACCACTAGTTGCAGGCTGTTTTGAAGGTGGTTGGCTACCATATGTAGGCTGCTGTGAGAGTTGTTGGTTGCCATTACATGCAGGGTTTTGTGAGAATTGTTGACTGCCATTAGCTGCAGGATGTTGTGGGAATTGCTGAAAGCCATTAGCTGCAGGCTGTTGTGAGAATTGCTGGCTGCCATTAGCTGCAGGCTGTTGTGAGAATTGCTGGCTGCCATTAGCTGCAGGCTGTTGTGAGAATTGCTGGCTGCCATTAGCTGCAGGCTGTTGTGAGAATTGCTGGCTGCCATTAGCTGCAGGCTGTTGCGAGAATTGCTGGCTGCCATTAGCTGCAGGCTGTTGTGAGAATTGCTGGCTGCCATTAGCTGCAGGCTGCAATGGTGTTGGTTGAACGCCAGTTTGCCGGGAGGTAGGTTTGAGTTGACTTCCGTATGCAGAAGGCTGATGAGAGGATGGCTGAGTACCGGAAGCTGATGGTTGCTTTGACTGAGCTTGACCCACATAAGCAGGTGGTTGCTGCGATTGTGGCTGACCCACGTAAGCAGACGGTTGCTGCGATAATGGCTGACCCACGTAAACAGATGGTCGCTGCGACTGAGTTTGACCAACTTCAGTATTTGGTTGCTGCGGTTGTGGGTGACTACCAAAAGTAGATGGTTGCTGCGGCTGCATTGGCAAACCATATGAATATGGTTGCTGTGTCATTTGAGACTGCGGGTGGCTAGCGAAATTTGCTGGTTGAATAAACACTCCTGATGGATGTTGATTGCCATACCCCTGAACTGAGGGAGGTTGATTGGCGAATTCAGGTGGTTGCTGTGGCTGGTTCATCGAGGGTTGTGAAAGCGTTTGCTGGAAATTGGCAATGCTGTGGGAAGATGGTTGATTAAGATAAACATAAGGTTGTGAGGGCGCACCAGATGTGCCATCGGGTTGTATTGGTTGCTGGAATGTATTCGCTCCTGGTTGAAGTGGAGATTGATAGCCGCTTGACGCAGAGGGTAAAAATGGATGCAGACCAATATTGGTAGGTAACTGGTGAGCGCTTATATTTCCACTGGACTGTCGCATATGCTGGTCTCCGTAACCAGGAGGACCAGCGGGTGGTAGCGTATTACTCGGAAAACCAGTGGTCTGACTACTTAAATGAGGTGGAAAAGAAGATTGGCTGGCGAAACCAATTTCTGTTCCACGCTGAGGACCATAACCGATAAGCTGACCAGACGATCCCACAGGGTAAACTGGTGGATATGCGGAAGGCAGGTTTCCAACTAGTGGAGACTGAAGGTTGGATTGACTTCCGTAAGCCGAATTTTGCTGTCCATTTTGAGGAGGCTGCAGTGGATGCTGATCGTCTTCCGAATACTCGTTTGATGACTCATCAAAATCTGTAGAGTCGTTTACAATTGGTTCTTGAGCAGATTGCTTTGAGCCTTTGAATTGAGACGTTGGAAAACTGGCACCAGAAGTTTTGCCGATTTGGCGTCGACTTTCAGCCCTAAATGGCTGCTTTGAACTTGTTTTCCGTAATAAAATACCATCGACTGTTTGCGACTCACCATTTTGAGGATTGTCTTTTAAACCCTTAGTCGATGGATGAATGCCATAACTGGAAGACCTTGTTCTTCCCGGGCCGAAATGCTGAGATGAAGATTTAACGTCCTGACGGGATACCTTTTTCGAAGATCGAGTATCAAGAACGGACTGTTTTGACGGGACATTTTTTTGAGAGCTCTTGATTTGTGCTGGTGGCTTAGCTTTACCGGTTCGGTCACCTGGTCGATTCTTCGTTAGAGCGGTTTTCTTTGGATGCAAAACTGGTTCCGAGGCAGTTTCTTTAACGCCAACCTTGCCAGAAGTATCACGGTCAGGGCTTGTTTTTCTTTTTGCATACCTGCTTTCACAATCCGACAACAATGCTTTTAGTTTGGCTTTTTCCTTGCAGCAATTAGATAGTTGCTTTTCTAGGATAACCAATTTTTCTTCCAATGGTATGATATCCGAAGAGGGAAAAAAGCAATTTCCGTCCATTTCTACCACAGAAGAATGAAGTTGTCTCTCATATGCAGTTCGGTTACTGCGATTTAACATAAAGTCATCATGGACTTGCACTAGAAAATGAAATTACGATTCCTATACTCTCCCTTGATCATAAAATCCTGAGTTTAATGAGCTTGTATTTCTAGGAGGGTGCAGGAATTGACCAAAATTTTTTTTCTTGTTGGGGTTACTTGATTAGGTTCGGGAAAAATAATGAAATTATTTCTACACGTTCCCCCTCCGGTTGGGGGAATTTCCCCATTTGCAAGTAGCTACGGCTATATCTCTCAGCATTGGATCATCCGAATGAGTTGAAAATTGAAACTGAAGATTTTGAGGCAAATTCAGTAGGGGTGCCTAGCCGGAAGCGGTTTTCCGAATTTTTTCTGTTTTTCGAGAAAAATTACAATTTAAAAAAAACACCCCCATAAAATCATCGGAAAACTCTATGCACCAAATTTATCCGAATCGGACCATTAATGGACAAGTTATGGGCATCGGCAACTAATCGACTAACCGAATCTTTTTAAATTTGTTATGTCCATAACTTCGGCATAATTGTCCGATTCGCGTAAAATTTGGCATGTAGGTTTTTCGGGGGGTTTTAGAGGGGTTTATTGAAATTGTCATATTCCCGAAACCGAAAAAACTGAAATTCGGTCTTTCGGAAAGCAAAGACCAGACACCCCTATTGAATTTGCCTCAAATGCTTAAGTTTCAAATTTCAATTCAATCGGATTATCCAGTGCTGAGATATAGATGTAGCCCCATGAAAATGGAAAAATTCATGAAGAATTTTTTCATCATTTTTCCCGAACCTAACCAAGTAACCCCAACAAGAAAAACATATTTTGGTAAATTCCTGCACCCTCGGGTAAAGTCCTAGAAATGGTTGGTTCTAGAAATACAACCTCTAATGCACATCATTATATTCTTACATACAATTTCACAATGTCTGAGTCAACTTTAGGACTTACACAAATTATTTTGTAGCTTTCTTTCCAAATTTAAGTTTCGTTTCTGAAGAATTTGCATTTGTAATTGAGCAGATTTTAAAGCCATTCGCAAGTCCTTGCAATGGTGATCTTCCACGTCGTGGTCACCTCCACGAACATCCCAGTTACTTTTTGCCAAAGGAACCCCCAACTTTATGTCTAACTTTAATTGTTCCAGCTCCGACTCTCGCACTTCAACACTGGCTTTCAACGACTTAATGAGATCCATTAAATCTTGTTGCGTAGATTTTAAACTTCTATTTTGCAATGTTAAAGCTTCAATTCGACTGTCCGCGACCTGCAGTGTGTAAGTAATAAATGCCTTCACTCACACTCATAAAAATCGTTTCCGGTCTCACTTTAACTGACTGCCAGCAATGCAATATTGCAAAAGAACAAAGGTAAATAATAGGTAGCGTGAATTTTCTGCCTACAACCTTTAACTGCAAACGTTTAAGTTACATGTGAAAGCCAACCTGTATGTAGTCAAGAGGTATAGGGTCACGGTATTTTCCAGATTGAACAAAGTTTCGGATGCGAATACAATGAGGACACAATTTTGGTGCTGGATCATCGATTTCCATTCCCTGCTTCTGGTAAAACGCGTTTTTCTTTGTTCCATCTATGAAACATCACAAAGGATAAAACTACCTACATGCATTCACTTTCGTCAACATCATCTGAGTTGTGTCACATTTCCAACCACATATTATGAAGTACGTTTGACACGCGCTAGTTACTAATTAGGCAGTTTGCGCAAATTTTTACGTATGTCCCGTATAAAACTTATAGCACTTATAGAACTTATAAACCAAAAATTG